>JABVZX010000297.1:7445447-7468104 GCA_020883565.1 Drosophila pachea
ATTGTACTTACCTTATATATCTGAATAGAGGCAACCAATTCGTAAGTAAATAAACATCTTTTGTATTACATCTCTGCGAGTTCGTTTAATCAGATGCAAAGCAATTCCCAATTTGGCATTTTTGGTAATATCTGCAAATAATGAAAACTCGCAAGAATTACTCTCTCTCTCTCTCTCTCTCTCTCTCTCTGTGTCTCTGTTAACAAACTTTATCTGCCGTCTCGATCAACTCCGAGGGGAGATTGCTTATGAAGATAATTGTACAATATATTAGCCATAGGTTCAATGACGTTGCATTGGGGAATTGACTATGACATTCCGATTCGGTAATTGCGAACAGAGAAAGTTCCGAGCTCTAGGTTGTAGTATACATTAAAGGGGTTTCACTGTAGCAATTGGTGGAGTCGCTTGGATTCGATTTCTGTTATACTTTTCTTCATTTTCAACTGCTTGTGACGTTTTCTGTACATAATTTACTTATTTCATATGCATATGGATCTAAATATATAGTTATGTAGTTGTATATATGTATGCTCGGAGAGTAGCCATCGTTTCCGTTTCCGTTGTACTATGTGATAAGTCTGAAAGTTGCGACAACCGGAGACTTTCCCACATAACACTCAAAGTTTGCCGACATAGTTATGATGAAATCGATATAAATAACATATATATATATATAAATGTATATGTATGACTATAATTTTGCAGTCCCATCATTGCCATATCCAGCTACAGCGTGGAGCCGTATGGCGATGGCACGGATGCTCCCGTTTGCACCACCGCCGCGGATGGGTTTTGGCCTGTCTTCTATTTCGTGGGCACCATCACGATGTTCTTCTTTTTACCCTTTGGCATCCTGGTGTTGCTCTATGCAGCCATCGCTTACAAGCTACTGCGCCCTAATAGTGCATTCCATAGACCCACCTCACCTCAGCCCAGTCAGCAGCAGCAGCAGCAGCTGCAACAGCCACAGACCAGCACCAAAGGAAGCAGCCATCAGCAGAGCAATGGAATGCGGAAACATCGCAAGCAGGTGATCTTCATGCTGGTGGCGGTGGTCTCCAGTTTCTTTGTGTGCTTGCTGCCCTTTCGAGCCTTCACACTATGGGTTATTATGGCTAGTGCCGAGGATGTCCAACACCTGGGCATTGCTGGATACTATAACCTTTTGTATTTTTCGCGATTCATGCTCTATCTCAACTCGGCAATGAATCCCATACTATATAACTTGATGTCATCGAAGTTCCGCAGCGGCTTCTGGCGCCTCTTGCTGAGCTGCGCTGGTCGGCGACCGCATCATCATCGCCATCACCACTATCCCACCATGGCAGGTCGTAGTATACGGCAGACAATTCGTAGGCAGGTTCGGGATGCTGAAGAGGGAGCCACCGTTCTAGATGTTGGCCAAACACAAAGCGCCCGACGTACACTTCGACGCGAGGCCACGTTCTTGATCAACTCCATATCCACTTCGTCTGGCACCGAACGCCAGACATCCTCCACATGGCGCAGCAACAGCCTCTCCACCTCCATTGGCCAAGGCGATCGGGAGCGGGACCGAGAGCGAGACAGAGGAACTCTCGGCGCTGCTATAATTGGTACAACAGCCGCGACGGTGACAACAGCTTGTCTGCAGGAGCAAATCATTAGCAAAATTTAAGTCAACAAATGGTATTTAGTTTAATTTAAATAGCCCTCGGCGAGTGCATCCATACATTTAGTCCATAGTCATAGTATATAGCAGATATTTTGTTGTAAAGACTGAAGTACCTCAGAAGAAGTCAATAAACGTTAGAAAAAATTCGCAGCTTTTCGAAAACTTAACACTACATTGAGTAACCGATAAGATTTATATAATCTAGAGAAATTAACCAAGAGAGGGCGAAATGTCAGACATGCATATGGATGAAAAAATTCAGTATGGAGGATCAATTGTTGTAAACCTTTCCCAGGCCCATAAACGTGTGGCGGCTTTTATTATTGAAATTTTTATTAAACATCGCTCATTATTATGATCATATTCATCTTCATTATACTAAATTTATGTGCCTAAACAAGTCCTACGCGTTTATCTTTGCGCGCATGCAAAAACACACACAAATTTCTTGATCTCTTTTTAATTCTATAAATGATTTTTGTCCTTGATTTACAAAGTAATTACAATATGACCGACAGAAAATATGAGCTTTTCATTTGTGAATAGATAGTTTCATGTGAAAATCGTTATGTATCGTAGCATCAAATAACTATTTATAATATATAACTCTATAAGCTATATACGAAATTGGGTTCGACTTGAGTCTAGGCTATAAGAAACACAGTTTTTGTTTGCATTTTATTTCCGTTTGTTTTCATTACTTGTGTGTATGCATATATGTAAGTATTAATAGTAATCGGTATCGGTATCGCTATCCTTCCGCGCTGTTGTGGTAAGTAACTCTTATGTATAGATTAAATTTAGAGTAAGTTAATTACTACACCATTTTTGCACTACTTATGAACAGAGCTAAAAACAGAAAATGATAATAGACAGAGGGATAGAGGGTATATATATTTATATTTCCTGTGTAGTTGTATGTGTGTTTGTCTGTGAATAAATTGTGAATCTTGAATTCGAAATGCGCGCTTTCCCGCAGTTAACAAACGTCAGTTTCTTCACATACTTTTCAATACGCATAATTATTATTAGATAATTCAATTTTTTCTTGATCTTATGCGTTTTTGTTGAATTTTTTTTTAAATTATGATTTCCTTGTATTTATTATTTATGGGGATTTTTTTTTTTCGTTTTAATTTATTATATTAAATTTTGTTTAATTGTATAATAAAATAATGATTCACAATCAGTTATTCAGCAGCAACCGGACTTGTTGTTTTCCACTGGACGTCCCTGATCGATTTTCACTTTGCTAGCATTATCGGTGGCGCTGGACGGTGGTCCGACACGATTCTTAATCTCAGCTGCCATCGTCATGAATGCCTGTTCCACATTGGTAGCACTCTTGGCCGATGTTTCAAGGAATGGAATGCCTAATTGATTTGCGTACTCCTACAAATGCATTACCATAAATAAACAACATAAGATGCAAATTGTTTCCGCTGTACGTACCGCAGCTATTGTATGATCAACAACTTTCTTGGTAGTTAAATCACTTTTGTTTCCCACCAGCAACTTGTTTACATTTTCACATGCGTATCGCTCGATTTCCTCCAGCCATTGCTTAACATTATTGAAGGACTCTTGGTCCGTACAATCGTAAACAACGATGATGCCATGCGCACCTCGATAATATGATGATGTGATAGTTCGGAAGCGTTCCTGACCAGCAGTATCCCACTAAAAAATAATAACTTAAGTATATTTTTCCAAACCCCTTCACTTGCTTACAATTTGCAATTTAATTGTTTTGCCTTCCAATTCGATAGTTCTGATTTTCTGTAAGAAACAACGAAGTTAGTCACGCACATATGATTCAAACATGTAAGCTGTTTCATATTAAATTAGATTAAATTAACTTACGAAGTCCACGCCGATTGTGCTGATATAGCTCTCTGTATATGTATCGTCGGCAAATCGAAGGAGCAAACAGGACTTCCCAACGCCGGAGTCGCCGATCAACAGCAGTTTGAAAAGATAATCACTGCAAGCATAGCAAATTTTGCGTGTTACCAAGACTGAATAAATATTTCAATATGATATCGAATACAACAAAAGAATTACTGCAAACCATGCCATATTTGCTTATCTTATCGCCTTTGTAAAGTTGAAAAACCTGCTTCTACTCATTGTTTAGCAACTAATCTGTGTAGGTTCTTTTCTAGGTCCAAAAACGACTGGAGTTGCATTCAAGCCGAGAGCTTTCCTAAAGGAAAAGTTGCTGACTATATCTGATACGATTTTCATTGCATTTTTCACGAAAAATTTAGTTAGGGCAAAGAGTAACACAATATTCAGATTGAGAATACTATTTAATAAATCTTGATCAACTTAGACGTTTTATTGTTTGAACTTCAAATGCAACTGCGCCGAAAGAAAGCGTATAGCACTCAGCATAGATGAGTTTGATTACGTAGCAGCAAGAGCAGTGACGGAATACAACAACACAACAACGTCGGAGCGTAAAACAGTCGAACAACAAAGTGTGCACTAGAGAGAGGGATGGAGACGCTGAGCAGGTGACTCATCCGCCCCACAAAACAGCAACGCAACAGAGCTAAAGCAGTGACTATTGCAAAGGCGACAAGGGCTTTCTAGCTGACTAAAGAACTAGCTGTCTGTCAGCCACATTCGCTGCTACTCGAAATAACCAAACACAAAGAACTAGATTTTTTGTCATTTGCTCCACAATTTTTAAAAACACATATGCATATTATGTATGTACACACATTTTATACAGTTTATATTTTTCATTTCTACACCATAAACTGAACAATTTCAGATGCAAAACCGTGAAAATCATATGTTTTTTTTTTCAGTCAATGTCAATACTATTATAAAATACTTGTTTAAAGGGAGTGGGATTGCGGCGACTACTAAAGAGTCGTCGTGGACGTCGCAAAAATGACGTCGCAGAAACGAAAAAGAATGAAAAAAGTGCTGGTTATGGAACTCGAGTAAGTGCAAGATTTTTAAATTTAATTGTCAATTTCACGATTACGCGTATTTTATTCAACTGAACCACTTACTATTCAGGATTCATAGATGACATTTTTTTAGTTTCGGATGTGTTTGTTCAAGTTTGTATTATATTTTTGCCACGAACGAAATATTCGTTTTAGTTTTGAGCTGCTCGTTAACTTGAGAACTTGAGACGGGTGTATCTAATTGAGAACGGCGGCCTCTTATTGGGAAGTATCGCGCACTGCAAACTGTGTAGTCCTAAATTGTTTATTTTTCTAACTTCTGTTTGTATTTATTGCATCGAATTTAAAGGAAATCTGATAATTTCCAACAAATTCGACAGCCGAGAACGAGAACAATGGCGACTGAAAAAATGACGAAGTGGCATTAGTGTGGTAAAATGCTTGTCAGCACAGTGTTGAATAATATAGAAATCAGGGCTGCCTTAGCTTTACCTATCAGCAGCCTCCGCTTTGTGGGCGGTAACCACCAACAATACGACATACATATATATTTTTATCGTTTATATATATACATATGTATGTATGAAAATAAATATATATTCGCGTCCGCAAGACCGTCTGTATCTATTTACACACTTATCAATAAAGAATTTTTGGATATTCTTTAATACTTGCATCTGCATATATAATCTCTTAATATAAATTATTTGATTCTAAACACAAAATTTAACATTTAAGAGTTGATTTGCTTGCATATAGAAACACATGAAGCTAAATAGTACAATATATTATATGAAGATTCGATAAGCGGGCAATGGGGAATGCATCGTTTTAGTGGGTGGAAACACTCTATTCCAACGAGTTTAATGTTAGCAACTGTTTGAGTACTTTGGTCTGAGATGTCTCACGAATCTCGCCAGCCAAAAACATCTCATCTACGACGCTGTAGACTTTATAGAAATTAAAAACGAGATCCAGTTCGCAGACATTATGGAAGTATTCGTTTAGAACTTCCACAAAATTATGTATGGCCTCCAGATAACACAAATTATTATCGTTAACGTCTACGCAGATGCAAAAATAGAGACCCGCATAGCGTCTATACACAATTTTAAAATTACGGAACTGTTGAAATAAAGCTAATTAGAATATCTATTAGGAATTAAATGGAAAACGATTATTACCTCTACAAAATTGGTGTGCTTCGCATCTCGTACGGTTACCACAGCATGCACCTCTTCAATCAATTTTTGTTTTTCGTCGTCATCAAAGTTCATATACCATTTGGCCAGTCGAGTTTTGCCTGCACGGTTTTGTATGAGTATGAATCGAATCTGCATAGGAATTAAGTCTTAGAATTTGTATTCACGCATTAGTTAAAAAGGTTACCCACCATTTTAAAATATATGTGCGGGTAATTACTTAAGTAACTACTCGGTTATTTACAATTTTCAGCTTGGATTGCACCGAAAAACTGATTATGAACAAATGTGTATCACTATTGCCAGGGTTGATGCAGCTGGTGAACAGCTGTTGCACGAAATAGTGTTGTATTATACCAAAATAAACAAGTCAGTTGGCAACATAGACCATCAACGCGATTACTACGTTTTCACTTTTTCTATTTGTTTAAACTCAACTTGAAGCTAGTCATTAACACATTAATTACCAAAAAAAAAATGTTGACGTCGCGTTTAAATATCTGGTCACGTTTTCAGTTACTGCGTAAATGCAGCTCCATACCGTTGAGCCAACAAAAACCAACGAATGGTGAAGTCCACGATCCTGTACAGGCACAAGCGTTAAAAGAACAATGTATCCTTGTGGATGAGCACGACCAGGCGATTGGAGCTGCTAGCAAAGCCGACTGCCATCGTGTAGATCCAGCAACAGGCAATGTCAAACTGCATCGTGCTTTTAGTGTGTTTCTCTTTAACTCACAAGGCGAGATGCTCGTGCAAAGACGTTCCGTACATAAAGTGAGAATATGATCCTTCATTAGACTATCAATAAAAGTAACCATAAATATTTTAAGATTACTTTTCCAGACACATATACAAATGCTTGTTGTAGTCATCCCTTGCACGACATAGAACAGGAACGCCAAGAAGCTAATGCGTTGGGAATTCGTTTGGCGGCGCAACGCCGTTTGAACTATGAATTGGGAATACCTATAGATGAAATTACACCCGACAACTTCAACTACTTGACGCGTATACACTATGCGAATGCAGGCGATGGAGTGTGGGGAGAGCATGAAATTGATTATATTCTCTTCCTGCAAAAGGATGTCACACTCAAGCCTAATGCTAACGAGGTGAGCGAAGTACGCTACCTTAAACGCGAAGAGATCGACGACGCGATATCCAAATTTGATGCTCCGTTGACCCCTTGGTTTGCTTTAATACTGCGTCACTGCCTCAAACAATGGTGGGATAATTTGCATAGGCTGAAGCAGTTTGAAGACTTACAAAACATACAACGCTTTTAAAAGCGGATAAGCATACAATACACGAAGATGGAGCTGACATGATACCAAAAATATTTGTTGGATCTTCGGTTGTGTTGGACTCTTTCGAATGCTTTACGATTAAATCTTGACAAGTGAATCATGACCGATAACTTTAAATCAACGGTGTATTGTAAATTAAAAGCTTTGAATTTAAAAAAATTCATCATATCTTGCATAGTAGATATAGCTTTTAAGTCCGGAATCTCTTACAATTGAATTGCTATATTTGGATAGCTGCCATAGGAGTAGGAAAATTTCATGGGTTTTGTAAATTGATAATATAAACGTACGGCTAAGTACTGAAATGTATTGCACAACTTCTTATTTTCATTGTATAGTAAAATCAAGACCATTGATATTTTTAAATTCGCTTTTGTTTATTCCGATAACAAATAATGTAGTGTGTTCTTATGTGTGTATCTATGTGTGCGAAGAAAAGGCATCACTTCCGTTAGTTGATCAGTTCAGGATACGACTTCTAGAGCATCACATAAATGTTTGTTTTTATATTAATAATTAAATATAACGAAATATAGTTTATATATCTATATATATGGTGCATGCATTCTCATAGCGCTATCTAAATGTGATTTTTCAATATTATATAAATATTAGGCTCATAAAATGATCACATCACGTTTACCATAATAATCATCATCAATCTTCTCGTTTATCCCGCAACAAACAACAAAAATAAATATTTACAATAGTGTACTACAAAACTAAATGAAATCCTAATAGGTCGGCACACAAAAAATGTCCTATCTAAAAAAATCTTAAAAGTAAACAAAATATCAGATTCAAGAACTAAACACAAAAACTAATAGCTGCAGCATTTTTAACAGTCACGAAGCGCGCGCTACGCAGTGTGAAACGGAGAATAGCCACGAATTCATATACCCAACGCGACCCCGTTTCACTTGGCACCACCTTGGCACCAATATTTTTGTTGTTGTGTCCCTGGTAAGTGTGAAAACAAAGGCTTTACTTACGGAAAAACCAACAACTTAAATCTTAATTTGCAAATTCAGACAAATACAAATTTGCACCCCTACTGCAATACAGACGAAACATTTATGGGGGATTTTCCTGCAAGTCACATGTGAATGCGTCGTAGTTATGTGTAGTGTCGAATTGTATGTTTGAACATAGCCCGCACGCGAGCGTGTAAATTATAGTGGATTATGTCAGGGCTTAGCACATCCTGAATTCGATTATTTAAGGCACATGGTGTGAGTCTATCGTAAATCTCAGGCTCGTTGTAATCAATAACAAAAGCGCTGGCACCATTTTTAGGACAGTCCGAATAACTTTAAGGCGTTGAAGGCGGTAGCCAAGGCTACCTCATCTGGCGTTTTCTTCATAAAAGCAGCAATCATTTCCACAATTGCCGGCAGGCTGCAAGGCTCGTTTCGTTGAAAGGTGCAGTATCTACAAAACTATATATTGATTTCATTGAAATATTGAGTGTTATTGAATTCTCACCTATTTAAGTACAGCAATGAGCGCTCTGTGATGCCACTCTTCACATGTTGTGGCAGTTTCGAAGCTCTCGTATTGGGATACATAAAAGGCGCATCTGTCTCCACCAACAGTCTGTCCAATGGCAGTGTTCCATTATCGAGCAGCCTACGCACACCTGTATCAGATTTGTCCTTACACAAGTAACCAGTCAAGCTGATATAAAATCTGCGATCTAGATACTTAAGCGCCTCTTCAGCTGTGCCCATAAAACCTCTTATGATCACCGGCGGTAGATTATCGAATCTGCATAATTCCGGCGATACTACAAAGTAATTCAAATTATGAATAAATTATATGTTATCCACTTACGTATCGAGTATTTCGAGTAAATCATGTTGAGCCGATCGCTCGTGTATCAAAAGAGGTTTTTTTAGCCGAATTGCCAATTGCAATTGCTTGATAAATATCTGTTTTTGCACATCAGGCTCGGAGAAATCGCGTTGATAGTCCAGGCCGCATGGACCAATCGCAACGCATTCTAGGGCCTGGGCAATGTGCTCTAAGTCAAACCATGTGGACGGCTCCTCCACAATGGACTTTGAATCGTGTGGATGTATGCCAGCAGTCGAGTAGATAATGTCGGGATAAATACGCGAAAGACGTAACGCTTCCTTGCTAGATTTGACCGAAGTGCCGTGCACCATTAGTTTCTGAACACCTAGAAAAAGAGAGAAACGGATTTCTAGCTTACATAAATGCATTGCAAAGACTATTTAGAATCACTTTAAGAGATCATGCTTAATTTCTTTTCTTATTCTGATACACACTCAGTGTAACTGTTGCAGTGAAATAAAAACACAGGTGTATCATTCTCACACACACACACACAAACACAAGCTTATCGGCTAGACATCGTTTGACCTTCTTTGATGCGTGAACGCTAGCGATGACCACTTGCCGCGCCCAACAAAGCTGTCAAGCATTATTATTAGTCTTATCGCTCTTTTAGAATGTGTGTGTGTGTGTTTGTTTCTTTTAATTTATGTGCCACATTGTACTGAACGAACCTGCGTCTCTAGCTCTTTGGACAACGGATTCCAGGTCTCGACTATACTTCTTGTTAGTCAAATTTGCGCCTACATCTATTACAATAAGGTTTTCAAAACAATGCTTCATGCTGTCTTCTATGTCCAGTGGCTCCTCGCTGAGGACAGTGGGAGCTGCGGCCAACACTGGTGCTACTTGCTGTTGCTCCATAATATATGTATGCAAGTGGAAGAGTGTTTGTACGAAAATAGCAATGACGTCGACAGACAAGAAGATGCTTTGTCTTTGTGTAATTTAATTAGCTTTCGTTAGCACAAGGAAACGTTTGCGGTTATGCGCACAGCAATGAATAACTTGCTCTAGTATTGAAAAAATAAATAAATAACGACCAATTAAGTAATAAACACATTAAACGTTACAAATTAATAAAAATAAAAACAACACCCGACGCGAACTACGACTGCTGGCTATGATATCGATGGTAGTAGTCCAACATCGGTAGAAGAACTATCGATTGATAATTTTTTTTTGCTGGTTTTCGATTTATTCTGTAATTGATTTCGCATGTCGATATCTGTTTTCTGATTATTTTAAAATTTAACAGAAAAATATTTTGTTGGTTAAAATTGCAATTTTATTCATGTATAGGAAATATACAATTGAACACTGGATGAAATACAAATTTAAAATTGTTCTCCAATTGGTTTAATTGTTAGTTCGTGGATCTGCACATTAGGTGGCGTCTGAATGCAGTAGCTAACTGCATCGGCCACATCCTCTGGACGCAGCATAGGCATTTTAGCTAGTATCTCCGGTGATTTTGAATCAAATATTTCTGTATTGACCACTCCTGGGCTTATGCTCTGTGTGATGAAATTAACTCATAAGAAAATATCTTGAGTAAGCATTCGACAAAAACTCACAGTAATTTTTGTCATGGTACCCTTATTCAGGAACTCCCGACGAAGAACTTCTGTAAGAGCAGTAAGGGCATGTTTCGATGGGGCATACATGTTGAAGCTGAAACCTGGAGCCACTGGCACCGTGTGACCAGCTATACTATTTATGATTACTATATGTCCATCGTTTATTTGACAACGTTGCATTGAAAGAAATGTCTCTCGAGTGCACCAGCTGACACCCAATACGTTGGTATTCAATATATCTCGTAGATCTGCACTGTTACCTTCTTCCACTACAAGTGTTCGCCGAGCGATCCCAGCATTGTTCACCAATACATCAGTGCCGCCCAAGGTTTCTTCAATCCAGGCAAATGAATCGACAACCTGTTGCTCATCGCTCACATCACACTGGCGACAGTGAAATCGTTCACATTGATCAATAGGTAGACTTGCCTTTAGTTCTTCAAGTTTATTCAAGCGACGTGCCACACCCACTACTATCATGCCCTTTGACACCAGATCTTTGCAGCATGCAGCGCCAATGCCCGAGCTAGCGCCTGTGACCACAGCCACACGATTTCTCCACCGGTCCATTTTTTTAGATTATAGTGTATGTTGCTGCGTTCTGATCTCAAAACTTTGTCGTCGATTTATATCAGACGCAAAACCATATGTTTAAAGAATGCCGATAACGATAAGGCGAACTGAAATCGCCGAGAAGTAAACACAGATGTATTTACAGTTAGAAGAATAATATATCGCTTTAAGTAACACGATAATAATTATTAAAATAACACAATTTTCTATTGAGAAATTGAGATTTGTAGAAAGTATACGTTACTAAGTACTCAATATTTTCAGCTGTTTTTAATTTCGTAGAACCTTCATCTTATGGTTCTGTATATTAAGTCTTGACACCTGAATGCCGCACAAGCTGGATTGAAGACTGTGTATAAAAAACAGATGGATGTTTATATACGAAAACAAATGTTTTGGAACAAGAGAAAGAGAGAGAGAGAGATTTCCTAAAACTGTGTAAATGAAAAAAAATTTTGAACTAATTGATGCGTTCTAATAAAGAAATCTTTTCAGCTCCAGAATGGCATAGCAAAATTCGTTGATTTGTTTTTCAATATACGTATGTATGTATTATCTTTATTTTTTGCTAATATGCGTGTATCTTTGGTGTTAGTAGTATTTTAATACATATATTTTGATACATATATATTTATATATATGATATTCGAATATACATAGTGTTTGCATGTTGTATATCTGGGTAACATATTTAATCATTTTTATTTGCTTACATATTTTTGTCATACAATAATATTAAACAAAATCTCACGTGAACTTTTCTAATGTATTACAAACTAAACTTTAATATAAAATTCTCAATGAGTATTACTTATACCAACAGTATGCATTCGAATAAAGAGCTCTATATAATTATATAGATTTTAATATTCCAAATTATTTTATATATATTCAATAGAAAAGTATGAACGACTCAGAAAAATAAATTTTTGATAAACAAAAATCTCTTCTTCTTCTACATAATTTTAACATATTCTAAAATACGAAGCATGTTTAGACAATTCACGTAAAAAAATATCTCTATAGAGACTAAACTTGTAAGCATTTATAGCTCTATTTAGTCGCCTATTAACTGTAGCGGTGTATTTATAATTATTAATTATAATAATAGAAAAACAAATATAGGGTATTCTCTATATAAGTATATACGGTTCTGTGACATATATGTGTTGTTGAATACATCAATGTATATTTTATCTGCATGCACATATTTCTTTCTATGTATAAATAGACATATACATATACTCAGTGTATAGTTAATATATTGTTTTTGATATTTCTGCATTTCTTCGTTTGCTGTATTCGTTAGCCATGCTCTAGGCGCTGGGAAAATTTCTAACCTCATCTTGGGCTTGTTGAAGCTTGAAGCTGGCCTACTTTTCGTCGGCCTCGTTGTCTATTGGTTAAACTAAATTCTTGGTTAAAATGCAGCTCACTCGAAGCGTGCCTAATGCTATGTGTTTCAACTTGATACGGATATACATATATCTCAATATATTTCGGTTGTGTATACATATAAATTTTCCCTTTACAGTTATTACTTGACATTTATAAAATTTTGGCTAACAGTAAAATTTCATAGTTTATGTCTGTTTTATATGCTTGTAGTTCCATATATGTATATATGTATATTTATTGGATAGTCGTTTTAAAATTACTTTGGTTACCATTGTTGGTTTCTGCTTGGTGTTTAGAGCTTAACGTATTACGTTTCGATATCCGATATTCGATTATTGTTTTTAGAAGTGATACGTTTAGTGCAAAGTTTCGGACAGCTTTCTGTGCCACCCGACTGGACACACAGATACATACTTAGGTATGCAGATGCTCTCTTCTAGATATAGGAGCACTTACTTTAACCGAAAGGAGAGAATAAGTTAAAATGTTCTTTATTTCTCTTGTTATCTGGTTGTTAACTAATCCGTAAACATTTCCCATGGTCGGCTTCTGCTGCTTTGTGCGCGTTGTAATGTTTACCTCAATCTGTCTACATATACGCATATATAGCTCTGCTGTATATATCTTTAATATCTTTCGATTTCGATCGGTTTTGTTCATTCATCCTTCTGTGTAAAACTCTAATAAAATTATTAATTATTGTTGGTTGATAGACGCGGTGCACTGGCACGCGCTTGTATGTGTTTCATGTGTGGTGGTGTGTGGATGTGCGTGTGTGTGTATGTGTATTGTGTATTGCATATATATTGCTTATTCCAAAATCAATACAAATATATATATTTCATATATATATATGCATGTAAATATATAAATTGTAAGAATATTGTTCATACAAAAATTTAGTAGGTACGTTACTTTAGACCTCGGTGTTTCTCAAATTTGTTCTTTGATACTGGACATTCCTGCGCGTTCAGATCGCATTTCACTCGTTGCTTTCGTAGAAAATGTTTACCCAAAACTTGCTTCTTTCTTATCAGTAGGGCGCCCGCTGCTAGTAAAAAATTGCACTCCCTCGACACTCAAGAGGTTTGTGTCTTCATTAGGCAAGCTGCAGTTCGATATAAATAGCAAATATGTCGAGTATAAATAATCTTAAAAACTGCGTAACGGTAAGTGCGAATATACCCAACGTATATTCAAGATTAGTTTCCTGATAAATGTACATACACATCTCCTACTGTACTGCTGTGAGGGTGTCTATATATGTGTTGTGTGTGTATAGAACTATTGGAACACGTATAAAACATCTAATATCTATGTTAGTTTAGGTGCATTGCGTGTATCTCTCAGTATTATGTGTACTTGACTAAGGAAAGTTTTCCAGTGCAGCTACCCTTGCAGAGGATCTTCTCGTACATACAAGCAACACACAGGTACTTCGTTCTGTTTTCCTCCTTTGAATATATATATATATATATGCCATAGGAACGGTAAATCGAAAATAGTTTTGGTTGTCCAAGCTGATGTTGTTGGTTGTTATTCGTTTGTTAAAATGACTGCTTTTGAAGGATAGCATGTCGTATGACCATATTCCATGGCTAACATAGAAACCATCCATCGAAAGTACGCTTCCCTAAACTATAAGATATTATAAGATATTCTTCTAGGCCTCTGCAAGGGTATTCAAGGGTATTTGGCTGGCCAAAGTTGTGTATTCCTTTCTATGCTTTAGCTTATGCTATTCCCGCCCATCCCGTTAACAAATTGGTCCGACCTCTGCTTCCTTCTCAGCTCCATTCGCTGCGACGGAACCGTTAGCACTTGACTTTCGACTTCTATCACAGTCGCAGGCGATTCCCCCGCTCCTCTCCTTTCCTTTCTTTCCTTTAGACGATCCTTCAATACGTGTGTGCATGTGTGTGTGTGCATGTTGTTGTTAGTTGTTTATTTAGTTTCTATTTACTCATACAGCTCTACATTGCGGCGGGGTGAGGTGCCATAGCTAAGCTGCGAGTCGGTCTTCTTAAGAATGGAGACATGGTGTGTGGGTGCATCCCCAGAACGATTGACCATCAGCGAGTCCTGCTTGTGGAGCAAGCCACGGCGCTGGTCAGCAAACGATATGACCGAATCCTGTTTAACCAGCTGATGACGACGTGGCTCTGGGCGCTGGTCCACAAAGCTAATCACCGAATCCTGTTTGATGAATTTCTGACGTTTGTCCAAAACGGATGAGGAAGGAGCGGTGACCCCAACTCGACGGGCCTCAATCGAGTTGGCATCCTGTTGGGTCAGCGTTGGGTCAACCGATCGTTCTTGGGCACGACGAGCTTCCATATAGGAGACAATCGAATCCTGCTTAGACAACGACACCTTGCTCCCATTGCTGTCCTGCTGGCAAAGCAGTCGCCGTGTGCCAGAGGCATCGCTGCAAGAGCTCTCCTGCTTGATGAGAAACTGTCGTGAACCATGTGAGTCCTGCTTCAACAGCATCTGCTGCGACAAACTGCTGTCCTGTTTCATCATGTTATGACGGCGCAGAGAGTTATGCTCGTAGATGTAGGAGACGGCGTTGGTCTTGCGCAGACCCGGGCTGCTGGGACTCTTGCGCGAGCTATGTGGATGGTAGTGCGAGGACTTGCGGGTGCTCGTAGTAGAAGATGCAATGGCCACATTGTCATAATATCTTTGAAGGGAGAGAGAGAGAGAGAGAAAGCGAGAAGTTTGAGCAACAGCTCCGAGCAGCCTCCGTGTGAATACCCACCGGAGTCTTCCACAGCAGCTGCGCGACTTGATAATGGCCGCAAAGCCTCGGCGATATTTCTTGTTCACGGAGTAGAGTATGGGATTGATGCAGCTGTTGGAGGAGCCCAGCCATTGGGCCAGCGGCATTACCTTCTTCAGTATCTCGAATTCCTCCTGCGATATGTCCGTGCCGAATTTGATGCGCGCAAAGATCACGTATAACGGCAGCCAGGACAACACAAACAATATGACCACGGCGACCAACATTTTGATGACCTTCACCTTGCTTTTTTGCTGCATGCGGTCCATCTGGGCGTCCTTGGACATCTCGCCAGGTATGCTGCGAGTGGAGACCTTGATCCAGATGAGGACATAGCATAAAGTTATCAAGGACATGGGCAGCAAATAGCAGGCCACCAAGTTGGCCAACAGAAAGTACAAATTGCCATCAGTGCCAGGTGGCCAGACCTCCTGGCACAAAAACTGCGGCTGTGTGTAGCTGGAGACGAGAGCATCCGAGAAGACCTCCTCTGCTGGCACCAAATCAAAGAAGAGCAGCCACGGTATGGTGGTTACCAATGCGATTCCCCAAATGCCGATTATCATGATGCGTGCACGTCGCTTTGTCATCTGCTTCAATGGCCACCAGATGGCAATGAACCTGCAAGGAGTGCCAACAAAGAATTTTGAACAGCTGTTGCTGCGACGCCTCTACCCTAACCCATCGCCCCATGAGCCCCATCCGCACCTCGCTGAGGATAATGGCAATCGGGATGACGATGACGACATGCAAATATCTTAGCCTGATTAATTCGCACACGCAGGATGCCTCGACAGCGGCGCATCCTTAAGCCTTTTTCTGCTGACTGCCCGACTTTCCAATCTCGCCCCAGCAGTCTATTGAACTCCCGGCACAACACGTGCGCATACCTCCCCGAAGCTCTCAGTCGGGGTTGCCTCCATTTTTTACTTGGCCTGCCATAATCAAGCGTAATTTGAATAAGAGTGCCAGCTACTATTACTAGCGGGGGGCGTTCACGACTCGGGGCTGGGCCAGGACTCTTTTGGCAGTTTTCATTTGGCTTAGTGCTAGCCACTTATTATGGCACCCATTGAATGGACCAGTCCGTAGACAACCAGGCAAGCCTCGGCTGAGGCGAGTCCAGCAGGCAGCGAGAAGTGACACCACTCAAATCGGGAGTGCTCGACTAGCAAACGTAAACCCCGCCAGGCATATGGCAGTTCAATCATGAAGCCTTCTTCCACAGAACTACATGAAATATATAGCAAGCCGATGGTAATTATCCATCCATTTGATCGATTAGAATGCATACATGGATACTAAAGAGATCGCCCCAAAGAATGTCAATTTCCCTTCTATTATAGAGCATTGAGCATACAAGATGTATAAATGTGTGGGCAAAGCATGTATGCCCTTTTGGAACCGGCTCGGATGGGTTCAGGGTACAATAATTACGGGCTTGGCGGGCACTCCAGCCACAATGTCCATTCACTGCTTCGCTCACTTCCACTTGATGCACCCATTGTACCCATTTCTTTTTTTTTGCCACTTCGTTGTCGTCTGGCCTGGCAAGCGTTTTGCTGATAACAAACACAACGGTAATTCCATTTGGAGCCAGCCACAGCTTCGCAAAGCCAATATCAAATCGTCATAATGTTTATTTATAGAGCCAACTACAAACTGCGCACGTACCTATATGTATATAGAGAGAGAGAGAGAGAGACAGAGAGAGCGAGGCATGGCGATATAGCCATTGCATTAACATAATTTGTCTGCAGAATTTCGTTGCCGACCGCCTAACTAAGTTTTTCTCTTCTGGCTAAACAATGGCTCTCCTGTCCGATCTGCGGCGGGATATCAGATTATACTCTGAGTTATGGCCAAACGGAAGACAACTTTGTCGGGTCCTCAGGCCCCAGTACAAAGAATGGGGGTATCACGAGAATTGTGCGCACACAAAGTAATTTCCATAATGCAACAACAACGCATTTAATAATTGGCATACTCACACACACACACACACACGCCGTACACTCCCCATTCCCCCACTCACACACACACACCCACACACACACACACACACACGCAGCACACACAATCACAGTTTCAAGTTTTTCTTTTGCATCTCCAAGTGACAACGAGCTAATGAGCAGAGTTTACTTCGACTGATGGCTACCCTGTAGTTTAAGCAAGTCCATCTTCCTCTCCCCGGCCCTCCATCGAGATATTTATGCACATCTCTACATATATACATCTATATTATGATATTTAGCTTGGGATCCTGCATTCCATTATGGAAGCAAAGTATATACTTTAGGGCCTTGCCTTTGTGCAATATATGCACACGTTTAGGGTATTGCGAAAAAGTAGACAAGGCAGATGAATACGAAATATTTTTCAATGTAACTCATACGCCCTGTTGACATTTTTGGGAAACTCACACAAAAGGCGCACAGTCATTGGCACAAACCAAAGTTTGAGGATTTACGCTTCCATACATACGCCTCCCGCCCCCCCCCACACACACACAAACACACACACACACACACAAACACACACACATTTCTTACACTCCCTCTGTCTTACAGACGCCTACACGCATTTGGATTTCTTAGAGCTGAAGCGAAGAGCTGGGAGGCAGCATATCCATAAAACTAAAAGCCCTAATTAAATGCCATTGGCTAAACAAGTGATAAGCAAGGATGCGCACACGCTGGGATCCAGGACGTTGCGTGCCTGATTTAAGTTTCATGTTACAGATAATAAGTCTTAAAATTGGAATTGTTTTACGAGCAGTCGTAAAATACAATGAAATCCAAAAGAACTCACAACAAGAGTTGTGTGGGTGGCCATATGATCGGATGATATAGTATCCTGCTGCTGCGCCTTCCCGCCCACTCGCCTTCTTTTCTCTCACTCTGTTCTCCCAGCTGCACGCCGCCTCGGCTGAAGCGCTGAATAATGACAGCAATAGCAGCGGCTAGTGCCTCGCCTGGGGCAGCTGTCGCTGAGGAATTGATATAAATGAAAGCTGCACATAAATGGGGCGCCTCTTGTTATCCTGTTATGTTGTGTCCCGCTGTCCTGTTATCCTGCGCACAGGCTGCGCCACACGTCAAAAAGTTGTCAAAACGTTTTACTGCCACTTGATAAATCAACTGACCGCAGCGTATCTGACTTTATGTGCATAGATTTCAGCTGTCAAGAGGACCGTTTCAAGGAATGCTACAAATGGAGTATATTTCTCATGGCGAATTCAACTGCTCTCGCATTCCAGTTGGTTCTGTCATATGCGACCAATTGGAGAAGACAGTCCCATTTTTTGCAGCTGGACACGAAATCAACTTAGGAGCAGTTATTGTTTACTTGCCATGAATTGATCTCTGTCTATGATTTGTGCATATTATTTGAATTTTATGATTGAACATCTGTAAAGAGTCCTTGGCCCAAAGTCGAACGTGTTCACTCAAGTGGAAATACCTTATATTTTAGGCTCGACTTTAGGGCGTACTTCTACTCCCCACCCCCTACTCCCTACTCGCTCTCATTGGTATAACAGGAAACACAAGGCGAGCATTAGCCGCAGCCTTATCCGAGAATGTTTCAAATGCAGTCCAAGGCAAACGCGGCAAATTTATAAATGCTAGAAAAAATTGATTTATGCCATATACAGGCAAGGCGAGCTATGAACTTGATCTTGAGACAGCCGACACAGCCGACTCGGCGGCAGAATCAGAGCCAGAGCCAGAGCCAGAGCCGGAGCCAGACACAGGCCGAGACCAGTTTTCCTAGCCGGCTCGCATTGAGCTGAGCTCGGCGTTCACTTTCGCAATTAGCAGCAGCTGGGTCTCGCCGAGCTCCTATATAAGCCGCACTCGAATCTCAGATTGTCAACAGTTGCAAATTATTCGCAAAGCGTCTAAAACTATCCAAAATCATTCACAAAATGTTCAAAGTTGTAAGTATTCGCCAAGCGGAAGATTACAGCTGGAAGGACTGCGGTAACTCGTAACCTAAACGGATGACTTTACTATCCTCGACAGCTCTTCGTGCTCGCCGCCTGCGTCGCTGCCCAGGCCTATGCGCATCCCGGCGTAGTGGCTGTTGCTCCAGTGGTGCACACACCCGTTGTGGCCGCGCATCCTGCCGTGGTGCACACTCCGGTCATTCATCATGGCGCCCACTCGGTGCACTCGTAAGTCATCAGAGCTCAGGCACTCGGCTCGAGTATAACATTAATCTTGTTCTTGTTGTTCTTTGGTCCGCATAGCCATGTTGTGCATCACCCGGCCGCTGTGAAGGTGGTGCAACCGGTCGTCGCCAAGCCCGTGGTCGCCGTGCACGCCGTGAGGCCCGTGGTCCCATTGGTGCCAGTGCATCATGCTGCTCCCGCCGTGGTGGTGCATCATTAGATGGTCATGCCACAACTCTTATCCCTTTGCCCGTTACCCGACACCCGTTCCCTCGCCCATCCGCCCAACATCCAATGCCACAATAAAGGTTCATAGCCACGTAAATTCAAGGAGTTGTAACTTTTGCTGGACCACTTACCTGTCTAGCGAGACGGCAATTAAGCTGTAAACTGAGGCCGCGACGGAGACACCCTGTATGTAGGGCACAAACTTGCACATCAGCCAGCCCAGCATCCACGCTGCAAGAAAACAGATAGAGTTCGATAGAGAGGGTCTCGTTTTTATTACAGCTCAAACAATGCAAAAATATGCAAGAACAACACACGCACACGCAGCCGACTGCGTCATACTCGCCCGCGCATCGAGAAGCGGGCAACTCCGGCTGCAAAATTCTGGATAAATTCAGCGATAAGATTATCAACAGAGCCATACGTATTCAAAGCTAATAGTCTCCACTTAGCTACGTGAGCGCATATTCAAATTATGCTGAGTAACCTTCGGTCATGTCTATGTCTATGTCTATGGCTTCTTGTTGTTGTTGTTGTCCTGGTCGTGGTCGTGGTCGTGGTTGTGGTTGTGGTTGAGGCGGCAGCCCTGCTTGAGGTCCTGGTTAACGTTCAATGCATTGTTTTTTGCCCCGGTCGGTCGTCCACGTCGCCGACATCGCTGTTTGCTGACTGAGATTTATGTGCTGCATATCATTCATAATTTGGTGACAAGTCTCAGATTGCCAAGCAGCCAAGAAGCTAGAAGCGAGGCATTGTTTGCCAGCGAGATACCGACGGCACGCCGCTCGCAGCCCGCAGCTGGCCAAGTTAATTTGTATTCCCCTTATTCGGTTTGATGGAAGATGGAAAACACGATTTGCGCTGTCTATAAGCACCCGCAAACCACCCATGCACGCACGCACACACACGCACACCCACATCGGTACATCGCATACACTGAAGAATGGAGAGTACACATTTGGCTGGAAAACTTTAGCTTTGAAAACTGAAATACCCAAATACCAGAATAGCATTCCACTCTTGCTCATTCTTTCCTCACTGCTATAAATGTGCACTTGGGGAAACGTATCGGAATTATCCTAATGTGGGAGTTAGAATCTATTTATAACACTCTTCAAAGATGATAAGCTACGATCGATCCTTGTGGGGAAAGAAAAGAAAGCAATTAGCCACATCGACTTTCCCACTAATATCATTGACATAATGAAAAGATAAATGCTGAAAATACTTCGAGTGCTATTCCCGCCGCCCCACTCAACTATTTCGCTTAGTGTACGAGGAGTCTAGCAGCCTTTGGCTGCTGAGTTATGAATTTGATGCTAGCTGCAAATAACTTAGTCAGACACAAAAGGCTCTAAAATACACACGCACACACACTCACGCACACGCACGCAAGCACATGGGGCAGGCGAAGGAGCAGCCGAACGGAGCGAGGAGTTGGGCGTGGCCCAACGCGTTTGGCCTGTGGCACATGTCATCAAGGTTGATGACAGTGCGCAGCTTATTTGCGGCATGACATATCGAATGGCAATTAAAAGGTGTTAATAACAACGACAATGAGTGCAGAATTAACTTCGTGCCGAAGTTCAATGCACCTACTAGCCCCCGTTGACCCCGCACTCCCACTCCTCTGACGCATAGAGCGAGGGGTCAGAAGCACGCTGCGTTAATATAAATGCTTATATGTGCGTCGTCGGCATCTTCTAGCTAATTTCCTGTCTCGTCCGCCTGTCTTATCTCGTTTCTGTACATTATGCATACGCACCGTGCGCCGAGCGCCGAGCAGCGAGCAGCGAGTCGCACCAATAAAAGCGAAAATTTAATGTGATTTGGCACATAAAAATATAAATATTATTATTATTATTTGTATTCAGTGTGCCGTTGGCCAAGTCAACACACTCGGCAGCCAGAGGACCCGACCGCTGCTGGACAGCTGACAGCCTCGGACAGCAGCTTAAATAGATTTTGGTTAGATTTCGCCTCTACTGTCCCTACTCTGAACCCATTGAACTGAGGTGAATAGCGCCTGACGTCCTCTCCAAATGTATGTATGACTTTTTAAATTGCAAATTCATGCGTGCTGTATCAGCCCTATAGACTCAGGTGACTCGACAATATCATCTCGTATTAAAAATCCAAATAGTGTTCTCCCTCCACTGAAATAAATGCCACACTCTGCTACACAAAGGGTTATCCGGACGATCTCATGGGGCCGAGTTCAGGGTGTGCACGCGTCAAGTATTCCTTTCCGTTTCTCGACTTTCTTTGGCCAAGTGCAACAGTCTGTGATATATTCACATTATATCCGATGCTATTAATAGTTAGCTATTTATTTTGTGCGTTGCCCTTGCGTTTGATATATCGCTCGGCAAAAGTTTGTCTACTTGGAAAGTTTTGAAACGCAAGTTTGTTTGAATGCGAACCCAATCAAATTGAGTCCAGTGCGAATTAGTGAACTCTTCCTCTTCAAAGCACAACACATGCTGCGTCAACTTGGCTTAAACTTTATATTTACGTGCATTATGTTCAATCTCACAAAATATTGATGGAGTGCACTGATGTTTACGGCTTATCGGCATGAACTTCTGACCCGCCGTTAAATGCCAAATGGCCAAGCCCCCAGTCTTGCTTCTTCTCCAGTTATCTTGGCTTCAGGCATGTGGCATGTGGCATGTGGGCCACGTTATGGAGCGGCGTTATCGCCTTCTCTAGGCTCTGTCAACGCAAAGTTTAGCCAAACTTTTGTCGTAGGCCACGTTAATGGGATTTGGTTTTGCATTGTTCGCGACGCTGGAGTGACTCTGGATTGGTTCCCGCCACTGGCTCTGGCTCCTTTCTCTGAGGCTATAAACTTAATGAAATAATCGGGTGGAACAAATCAGACAATGCGCCCTGACTGAATGCGGCATCTACCGAAATGAGCGTGAAATATCCCTGGATTGGGGCATAACACTTACAGAAAATGC
>JABVZX010000297.1:7474141-7513889 GCA_020883565.1 Drosophila pachea
TTTCCGTGTTAAACGCTCGACCTTTTTAATTTTTTGTTGACTGCAATGCGAGCCGCGCGAGTTGTGCACGATTTGGTGTATGGATGAGCACTGCTGCAAATGCTGCACGGCCAGCTAGCTTTTGTGGCAAGTTGTACGCTATCTGCCAGAAGTCCACTCACACAAACGCAGGCATATTGGCAGAGCCGAAGTCGAGCGCCCCACGAAGGAGGAACGACTGAATGTAGGTCCCTATTGCCAAACCGCGCCCGCCGACAGCAGCCAGCACTGTGCTAGCGCTCAAATACGAGTGGTTGTGTGGGTGTTTGTGTGTGTGCGAGTGAGTGTAGGTGTGGCTGTGTGTGTAGGTATACGTGTGCGCGCGTGCATGTGTAGGCGACTTGTTGTCCTTGTCGCCTCCGTACACTCGAAGAAAGAACATGCATTTGCCAAAATCCTTAGTTAAGAAGTAATACTCAATATTTTTATTTTCATATTTATATATACGTATTAAGCTACGTAACAAGTTTTTGGTTATTTCAAAATTTGATATGATCTCTTCCAACTCAATTTTTTCTCTGTGCAAATTGGACATGGCCCTCAAATGCAATTGCAAACAGTTATGCTACAACATTTGTTGGGCTTCTCTCGTTTTCGCTATTTTCCCCATTTGATGCTGGATTTTCGTGGGCTTGGAAAACATACAACTTTGTAGGCTGAGTATTGAAGGACTACATTTGGCAATAACCAAGGTTAAAGAATTGCAAAATGTCAGGGAACGTGCGTGGGCGACCCTGAGAACAGCTCTGGCTGGTGCTCTGGCTCTGGCTCAGATAAAAACAAAACACTTTACCCAGCATGGCTCAAGGAGAGGCTGTGCACAGTCTGCGGGCCGTACAGGCTCATAATAAAATATGTCGTTGTTTGCGGCTCATTCTTTGGTAAATATGTTCACTGTACCGTTTGAACGTTTTCCCCCTTTTGGGGTGCGCGTGTGGTTCTGCCGCCGCCCGCATTGTTGCATTGCCGCAGGAAATAATAGCAATAGAAACAATAGCAACAAGCCACTAGCCAGGCAACGAGGCAGCGAGATAGCGACGCGAGCAGACATCTAGGCATCCAGTCAACTTGCCTTTTGTCCATCATCATTGACGTTACACAAGGGCGCCCACGGTGTATACGCAATTTCCGAAAATTCTTTCTTTTTCCCGCTGTGTGTCCTGCCAATTGCCGTTAGTTGAATGCTTTCCTTCCAATACCAACTGAATGATATTGCTATGTTTCCTCGACGAAAGGGCCTTCCGTGCAAAACATTGGCATTAGATGCGTAAGCTAGGTCTGCTATTTCCGTCCCAACGCAGACCTCTTGTATTCCTCAGTTGCTTCTTTTTTCTCTTTTATGTTTAAAGTTTTATGGTTATTTGGGAGTTTCAGTTTTGTTTATTGTTTAGCTCGTTAGCATTCATATTTAGCGTTCAATTCACTCGGAACTCAAAAACAACTCACTCAATGAGAGTAAGAGTGTGATTGAGGACGAGTCGGTTAGGGTGCGAAAACTTTCCCACCCCGATGAATGTGTTGAGCATAGGGTGCGCGCGCTCTCTCGCAACAGCTGGCTTTCCTGCTGTGCCTCGCAAAGGTTCAAAAACCTTGTGCTTGGTTCAACACACACAAATAATTCGTGGCGGACAACTACACTTAACAAAATTTTACTGTCCTTATGATCTTTAGGTATGTTATTTTTCAGAATATATTAAAATGAAAACATTTAAAAGGGTTGAGAGATGCAATTGAGAAGATTATATATATTTACAACTTAACTTTTAGATATAATAATTTAAAAAAAAATCTAATCAAGATGTTTTTTATAATCATATTTTAGTGCAGCATTAAATGTCTGCAACAGACTTTCATTTCGAATTTCGATGAATATCCCTAGGTCTCAGTACAATTTTAACATACTTAAAAAACTGGTTTGAATTTGCGCGCTCAATTTTGTGTGTATGAAAATTCAAGTCTGGCAACTCTAAAATCAAACAACTTAATATTGCTGGCCCGCTCGCTCTAAAGCAAGAGGGAAATAGCATGCGCAGTATGAATGCAATACACATAATATGGAATTATCTAGACTCTTCTAAAAAAGTCATTTACAATAGGAGTACAAAATTTATAAAGGTTAAGTTAATTGCAGTGTCGTTTAAGAGTTTGTACAACGAAAATGGACTATATTATCGAATAATTTTGATCTGACAGAAAATATATTCCAAATGCTTGATATTTAAAGTGCTGCGAATAATGCTGTTCGTACATATGTATGTAGTGTATTCGGTCGCACATTTTAGTGTACAAACTGTACGGAAGGGAGACAAATCGATAACTCTCGAAACATCTACGGAGCCACTGCGTTTGCTATAAATACGCGTGACCGTCCGCAATGCAGTCAATCGCAAAGGAAAAGTGTTACAGTGAAGTCTATAAGTGAAAAGTGAAAGAAAAAGAAGAAAATAAGTAGTGTAAAGTGTAGATAAGTGCAAAGTTGTACCTTTGAATTAGTCATCGGCAATGAAAAAGTTTGCAGAAACTGTTGGAAAATTAAATCTGAGGAGCTATAATATGGCAAGACGGCTGAAATAATTGCTAGTGCCATTTTTGGATGCGTTTTTCTCTGAGCAAAGAATATGGAATTCAGCTTGTCCTCCATCTTCGTGGGCACGTCAGGCGTTTTCACAATGAGGAAATGAGGCAAAATGAGACCATTGGCAGCGCGAAATAGCAGGTTTCGACTTTCGTAGACAAATTTCACCGTAGGCAGGCAGAAGGAATTGTCTGGAATTTGAGTGTTAATGAGGCAGGCGAGTCCATATTAAGGTCGGAAAGGCGTTATTCTGGATTGGAGTTAGTGAGCCAGGTATAAACCGCAACGGAGCCAGCTTCTCTCTTTCTTATACGTAAGCAAAAATCTAGGCATAAGGTGTAGTTTTATTGCCCGTCATTGAATTTCATTTGTAAACGTTTATTAACGTGACGTCATAATACAAATGTAAACGTTTTTACTTTTTCTCTGTAGTACAATGGAAAAAATGATTGTGTAATTCATTATCGCCATTTCTGCATTGTGTATTATGTCGTACTACAAGTTTTTGTTGAAATATTTTCCACACAATGCGATTATTCTTCTTTGTGTGCATTTTGAGAAATTCTCGAATGTTCTTTTCTCTAACCCCTAAAACGAGCAGTTTGCCTGCTTCGAAAATTACTTCCCATGCGTGTATGTATCTATGCATACATATATAACTTTCGTACACGTATTCTATCTCGCTTACACTTACTGCAACTAAATGCCATTGCGTGGCAAAGCGGCTACGAAGTGAACTCACCCCGTGGTGAGTTGTGAAAAAAGGCCGTTGCTTTGTATTGTACCAGGCGTGAGTTTGAGAGTATGCGTCGTCATATAAGCTTACGTATGAACGTACGTAAGGCGTTTCCTTCAACTATCGCTTCTTATTGGATTCAATTGCATTATATTCTATATTATAAGTTCTTTAACTATTAAACTAGTTGATAAATTTTACTTATTGAAATGCCATTTTGATCATCCTTTACACGTTAACCAAGCAATATGTATTTCTTTCTCTAAACTTTATAGTTGGGCGTTGAAAGTTGATTTGCGATCGATCGATGTTTAAACTCGAATGCAATGCGAGCGAAGGGCATTACGACTAGCTATTAATGCTGGTTGTTTAGCCTGTGTAGCCGCGTCGCGTGAGTGTGTCTGAACTGCGGCTGTGTGTGTCGCGGCCAACATCGTTTTTATCAGATTGATTGCGTGGATTGAATATATAGGAACCCTGTATCGACTTCTCTGCTCTGCTAAACATTGTTGAAAAGAAAGACGCTCAATAAGTACATAAATGTACACCAACCATATATATACACGGCCTTACGTTATTTGCCCATCATCGAACCGATATCTGAATACCAATCAAACAGATATAACACTGTACTGACATCGCTCGATTAACGTGTGTCTCAATTCTGGATAGCAACTGAACTGAGCTGAACTGAACATAACGAAACGATAGCGAATTCGTTTCACGCAACACGATTTGCAGTATACATTTTTCTTATTTATTTTTCTTTGTTGTAAACATAAACTCTAAAATGTGCACAAGAAGTGTGAAGCACTTGAAACTGTTAATAGCGAATAGTCTTCTGTTTTTGTACACATGAAAAAATTATTAAAACTCGTGCTACTATTGTTGTAATTACACTTGTCCATACCAGTTGTAGAAAGTGAGAAAAGAGCTCATCAAAGAATAAAGAAGCCACAAATCAAAAAGAAAAGAAAAGATAAGAAAATAGAGAATTTAAAATAAAAGAAAGATAAGACCAATAAATTTCGAAACAATTGTTCGTCATATTTTTATTTTAAGCTAAAATTCTAAAAAAAAATTTCAGTCCAATCAACGTACTACAGGAGGAAAACACTCTTCAGAGGCTTTTTAAAATTGATTAAATAACTATGAAAAGAACATTTTACTTGCGAAAAAAAGAGTAAAAAGTTAAATTTTGATTTTTAGGCA
The DNA here is from genome assembly GCA_020883565.1 of Drosophila pachea. Taxonomy (NCBI): domain Eukaryota; kingdom Metazoa; phylum Arthropoda; class Insecta; order Diptera; family Drosophilidae; genus Drosophila; species Drosophila pachea. The sequence continues at coordinate 7,478,704 of JABVZX010000297.1, forward strand.
GCTAAGACACGTCGATTCAATTAGTGTTAATGGAATTATCGATAAATCGGTTCGATTGAATCCCAACTGAATCGCCCTAAATGAAAAATATTACAGAATATTAAATTTGGTTTATGAAAGTATAATTTTAGTGTTCTCTTCTGATATATGATTGTAAGTTTTCATAATTGGTTTAGAGAACTAAAATTGCATTTCTCCCTAAATTTAATATTTTGAAAATTTCCATTCGATTACCATGTTTGGTATTTAGATGGAAACCAAATATAAATGCACAGTTAGTTACCAGTTTTGATTTGTGGTTTAAACTGCACAACATCCTACTCTTCAACCACCCTCGATTGGATTTAACTACTTTGCCTTATATCGAGATGGATCTATCCAGATATAGCACTGGGTAGAGCACATAAGTATAACAACTAAGCTACATAAAGATACGTAAGAAAGGCAGCCCTTTTCTAGGGATATATTTAGCACTTGGTCATTTAATCTGTATTGACCTCCCACTCGTAATATTGAAAGTTTAAGAAGAAACACTATAAAGGATGAATGCCATTAAAAATAGTTTTGATGCTTGAACAAAGGGAACGTCCAGTCGGTTGCGATTCGAGTATGAAAATATCTGCGATTTGATTGGTAACAAATTGGTAATCTGCACCGAGACCTAACCATTTACAACGAAATACATTTATTTGATGGTATGAGTAAACGTAACTATGAAAAGGTAACATGCGTCTATAATATATACATAAATATGAAGATATTGCTGGTATTTGATAAAAGATAATTGCGGCGTCAAATTCAAATAGGGATATTTTACTAATTCCCTTTCAGGTAGGTGCAATACAAGCGTGTTTCATTAACATTTGAAAGAGCGATGAATAAACTGGCTTTTTCATTCCTATGAATTTCCCACAGTTCTATTTCAAATCTAGATACGATAGAATTTTAAGTCACTTCCCTTTTATATATGCTAAACAGTTGTGTTCATTTCAAAGAAAATTAAATTGCAATTAATCAGAAATCGAAATATAAAGAAAAAGCTAATCGAGGGAGAAGTCGACGATCTATTTGAGGACACGAAGAGGTAGGTGTGAATCGATAGAGCGTTTATGATGGAGGATTAATGCAAAGCAAACAAAATATATTGAATGAACGAAATCAAATAGCGTGTCGGCGAATTGTTTGGAAAGTTGAGGATCTCCTATGAAGACGCATTTGATGGTCTTGAATGAAAGCATGGTAAATATTATGTGATCGGGTTGTGTTGAATTAAACCAAAAGTGTTCGTTTCGTGTATTGATAATGCATATATTAATATGATTGGTCACTTCAATCAACATATTTAGATAAGTGAAAATAGAAAGTTCGTGACTTGCGTATCGTTAAAAATGGCTCCCAATGATTGACGTGGGTAAGCTGTATTCCGATCGATAAAATCCCATCAGGATTCCAGAATACCATAATACAAAGAGCTAATACATCTGCGGTTCTCATAAGTCCAACAAAAGTCGACGTAAACGCGTATGAAAATAATCCCTCATTGCGGTAATTTATGCAAATCGTACGAATTCTTAATGCTCTAACTTGAGCTTGCGAAATATTAGAAACAAGGGTTAGAAGTTTGAAGGTGTTGTGGGGGAATATGCTCAAAACGCATACCGGTCTATGGGTGCAATCAGAAGGTATAAAAGTGAATGAAACGAAATTCACCAATAAATGTGTGAATGATTGAACCCCCAACAAAGTGGAACAATAGCAATATTGTATATGGAGCAATATTGACTATATCTTGTAGGGTGCTTCGACTATTGCTTGATATTTGCCGGTTTGTTGAGAACGGCATTATTATTAAAAAACCCAAAATACAAAACAAACAATTTATAGATGGTATGAACAGATTGATTATATGAAGTTAATAATTTAATTTAGAAATTAGCCATATTGGTAGTAGATGGTTGGATATGGCATATCACAAAAATGCTTCTGAGGGTTATCTTTTAGTTATTATCCCTAATGGATTATCCTGTAGAAGAACTATTCATGAAGCACATCAAAAATATTGTTTCTAGGGAATTTTCTTCGTTTAAATATTACCGTCCCAAATCGAAAATACAAACTATCGATTTCCCTGAGTCAGTCACAACTATTTCGTAATCCCATCGGTCAAAACTTGCTTCTGCCACCCCCTTTTCGGCAAGACAAGCACAGATTTAATTACAACGAGGTCAGTGTGGGATAACTACTAGAGGCGAACACACAACACTTAACTCAGTAAAATATTTTCAATCCTTGCATAAGAGTATTCATATGATTATCGAACGTGCAACTCGGGAAATGTTTAATAAATAATAAAAAATGACAGTGGGCTCATAAAATGCGTGGATGAGTTAGAATATAGAGAATGAATGGGAAGAATACCCAACAATTACGGCTGAATTGAAAATACTCGTAAATGTGCGAAGTTTTCTTGACCATTCTAAGGCAATTTTAATTCCACGTAATAACGAATCATTTCAAAATAATTCATACAAAGGATTAACTGAAAGTTATGTACGCAATAATAAACCGAAATATGTAAAGACGTATACGCATAGCATCACTTAATGCTTTAATTGTTAATAAATGCTTTATTATTGATGAATAATACTTGAAAAGAGACGTTCAAGAAAGCGAAAGAAGCCAAATTCGGCGTTTTAATTGACCTGATAATAATAATATAACATTACATGAAAAGAAAGGAGACGACGATATGTGAAATTTGATATAACTAGGCAGATGGTAAAAATGATAGAAAACTGAACTGTGTGTATTTGCGGGAAAGCATTCGTATAGTACGAAATTTGTTGATAAATTTGAGAAAGCAAATAATCAATGAGAACGCATCAATAGTCTACATTCAATTATAAAATCATTATCTCAATATAAACGAATTCTTTTAAAAGATATGCTGAAATGTAAATACATGTATTTGCGTGAATGGGTTTTCATATAATGTGTTTGAAAGACACAAGGAATTGAACTCCCACGAGGGAACGGATAATTTCAACGCAAATTTTTACTTTTGGCGAATGAAGCCGTTTGAAACGAATCACAAGTGTGCACAATCTTATGAGGAGAGGCCGCAGAAATAAGGTGGATAAAGAAATCTCTAGGAGCCAGAATTCGACTCGTCATAATACCTTTTGACAGAAACACAACATAGAAACGCAGCATAAAAACACAACATGGGGACACAGCATGGGAACACAGCATAGAAACACAGCATAGAAAGTAGGTATAGGAACACAACATAGCAAGACAATATAGGAACGCAGCATAAGAACACAACATAAGAACACAACATGGCAACAACATAGGAACACAACCTAGAAACACAACATAAGAACACAACATAGAAAGTAGGCAAAGGAACACAACATGGCAACACAACATGGCAACACAACATAGGAACACAACATGGCAACAACATAGGAGCACAACATAGGAACTCAACCTAGGAACACAACATAGAAAGTCAGCATAGGAACACAACATGGGAACACAGCATAGAAAGTAGGCAAAGGAACACAACATAAGAACACAACATAAGAACACAACATAAGAACACAACATAAGAACACAACATAAGAACACAACATAAGAACACAACATAAGAACACAACATAAGAACACAACATAAGAACACAACATAAGAACACAACATAAGAACACAACATAAGAACACAACATAAGAACACAACATAAGAACACAACATAAGAACACAACATAAGAACACAACATAAGAACACAACATAAGAACACAACATAAGAACACAACATAGGAACACAACATAGGAACACAACATAGAAAGTCAGCATGGGAACACAGCGTAGAAAGTAGGCCCAGGAACACAACATGGCAACACAACATAAGAACACAACATAGAAAGTCAGCACAGCCTAACACAGCAGAACACTGTAGAATATAAGAGTGCTAATTTTAAATGTTGAAATGTATTGGTGGATAGATATGCTTCGAACGTTAAAAGGGAGTTAAATGTAGAGGAAGAGCCGTGAAGTTGTCCTTCACGCGACTTCAAGTTTCCCAACTCAACGGGGTTTCGAGATGTCAGATCAAAATTTGGAGGCCAAAGAGGCAAAGTATAGAGTTCTATGATAATAAAAAATGCTAAAAAAGGGCTTGCTCGTGAAGAACATTTTCCAATATCTATTGAGGAGGAAACTTAGCTTCATATAAAGCTTCGCCTGGACAGCGGTTTTGGGTGTTGCTTGGTCTTACATTCAAGTTGATTTTCTTCGAGTAAAACGGATTCGTCATGTTTATATTTAGTTACATATATCTATATTACACATATCTATATTTCTGTCTGTACTGTCCGTCTTGTCTTTATCTTGTCTTGTCTTTATTCCTTGCTTTGCTCTACTCTATGGTTTTATTTTATCCCACTCTTAATTCACATTTATATTCCAATATAATATATAATAGCATTCATGGCGTGTTCGTCTAGAACGGAATACCACTGCAAAAAGATGCAGATCAGATTATATTTCCACTAAGCATGAATATTGATTGAAATTATGGAGTATAGAAATATAAATTATACTCAGCAACGTTAACAATATAATATTGAATGCGCTTAAAATTGAGCTTATAAGCAACTTTTATGTTCGTATCTTAGAATTCTACATTTCCGATTGACTAAAATTCTGATTGTGGCTGTACAAAAGAATGCAACTCCATTAATTGAGCACTCACTCCTCCACTCAAACCTTTTGCTTAAACTGTAATATGTGCAAAAGCCTTAACATAATTGTCAACCAAGGCAAATTTAACTATTTATCGAACTATATGTGAATATTATATCTTCGCCATCGTCCCGGTATTATCCAAATGTACTAAGACGCAGTCTATGAATCTTCTGAAAACAAAAATCTCTCACTCGTATGGAAGCGAATGCGAAGTTAATTATGCTTATGAGACATCTGAAAGCTGAAGAGTGTTCAAGGTCAGGTGTGAATGAAATGATTGAATTGAGTGAGGCTTGTGTGAATATGAGTAATATTCTCGAAAGCAAATCGACTATATGGAAAATATTAAATTTTCCTGTTAGGTGGTGGAGTGATTGAACTGAATCACAGTTATTCAAATTGATCGGATGAGTGTGTGCGATGTGTGTTGTCTAGCAAGAGAATTGAATGTGTTGAATATTGAATGGGCATTCAAAGAACCCATAAGAGAAGTAGTATGGGCTTGTCTATTCAGTGGATCCTTAATTATATTGTATATCCGTCTTATACTGTTATTTCTATACATACATACATATACATATATAACAACTATATTGGGTAGAGGATGTTTGGATAACAACTAAATGAGTAATCAATATAATGCGTACATTATCTATTATAAATGAAGTATCTTAGACATACTGACTACATTAAACCCTATTTCGGGAGTGTTGTGTTCGAGCTCCCTTAGAGTAATACTACAAAATACCTTAGCTGCTCATAAATATTAAAATATTTACGCACATACAATTGAAGCTGAATTCGAAAAATAAGTCAAACCGTAAATCATACATCGAGTTGTATTCAAACAAGTTTGCCAGAAAAATTGCACAATTTTAATTTACTCAAGTGACCCTAACCTTACATTAAATAATGAAACAACGTAATATATCGATATAAATACACTTCGTTTGAAAAAGATACACATTCTTACACACATATGAACACACTATTACCCCAACAATCAATATTGAAAAATTCCGATATTCGTGATATATCTACTCTACTATTAAGCGTTAAAATCGAAGGTCAACATAGAATTTGACCTAGTTGGGCAGTCGAAAATAATTCCCTAAAAATTATGATGAAAGAGGGCTGGTTGAATGAATGGTGGGATGATTACTTCGATGAATATGTGTGTAGCATGAAGTTGAAAGAATCTGACACTACTAAATTGATCGATCGATGAAAGAGAATCATAAATCAAAATACCCCTATACCAATTTTCAATTTGTTCAGGCGTGAAGTTGGGATTCAATCGAAATATAAATATAGCACTTAATAAATAGAAGGTGTAACTTGTTTCAAACGTATTAAATTACAGTATATATATATATACATTATATTACATTGTATAATACATTATGCATTATATTTAATAATCTATGCAACATATTAATCTTAATATCTGCATTAACAAATAAAGTCAAATATACACCGCTATTCTAAAACAATTATGTATTTGGTTCTATTTAAACTCAAGTCAATAAATTAAAGATTGGAAATATCATTTTTATTGAATGTGATGATTCTATAAATGAATTGAAATTCCGTCCATCGTGTTCCGATATAAAGTAATTCCGCAACCAATTCAATATGAGCCACAATTAAATTACAATACAGAAAACGCACGACATCAACACTAAAAGATCGACACACCAAAACAAAGACATACCCAAGACAAAATACAACACAGACAGTGCAGAAACTCAACTCAGTAAATGGGGACAGCAATTCAACATAGAAGCAAGACATAAAAATTCAACATAAAAGTATCGAGTTCAGTTCAACTCAACATACACCCTAGATTACAGAATTGCCCTTCAAAAGTACGGCGAGGGGAAAACAGTAAGAAGACTTTTTTAGAATATAATTGAATTTTAATTAACCATTTCAATATCCGCTTAGCAGTTGAGCAAAATCTTAGGTTGCATATAGTTATCGATGATATTGAGACATTACTCCATAGAAATGCAAACCTAATTCAAATGTTTCATTACAAAAGTGTGCGAGATAAATCCTCCACAAACAACTCGAATGGGATTTAACGTATTGAAACTAACAATAAGTTGAAGATATATAAGAACGGAATGGCTTTAATAACAACCCAACAAACATGTCTTTCGTCAAGCATCCTAAGTCTATCACACAGACGGAACCCTCCTCTCACCAATGTTCCTTCACCAAACCCCATCACACCTCATCGGGAACACATATCTGAAGACATAATTAGCCCAACTTTACAACAATCAATATCTTTTCTATAGCGAAACAGCACAAGAATCTTCCAAGGCCAATACACATTAATTCATAACTTTTGTTGATCCAATTAGAATAGCCTGAACGGCAGAATATCAACAAATCAACACTAAAAGTCTCTTATTGGGCAGGCTTGATTCGACCTGAAAGTAATTCCACTCCTAAATACATGAGAAAGAAAGCCGTCAATGAATATGAGAAAAGAGAGTTGAGTGAATGGTGTGAGGATTACTTTTGTGAGTGTGTGTGAAACTTGAAAAAAGATGGGAAGAAAAGAAGAAGCAGAACAGCAGAGAACTAGACACATCACACCACAAGGCATCGCAGAAGTTAAGTTGAACTTACCACACGACCACAAAACACAACCCTATAACACCAACACGACAATAAACCACCACAGTCAATTCAAAGTCTCAACACAGCAACTCGACGCGGGTAGGATAGAACTCAACACAGAAACTCAAGGAATACAACACCCTAAAATATAGATTAGGGAGATCAAGAAAAGCATTAATACTAGAAAATTGATACATAATTGATGAACGTATTTATATGATGAGGAGAAAGGGAGATAAATGAAAAGAAGTTTTATAAGCCAATTACTCAACTAAATGTAGCATTATATGAAGTTTTTGATCACATGATCTAAAGAAATGACTCCAAGAGGAAGCAGATCCAATCCTAATCCACTCCAATCTAAGCTTCTTCAGCAGTCCGAGAAACAGCAAGAACGCATGAAAGAAGACTAGTACCAATTATGGCACTTCCCTCAAAGAGACGTATCAATATTGAATTCAACAAAATCAATTAATATTACCAAAACACGAATTAAATCCGTTTGCAAATTGAATTACTGAAATTCTGCATGTTTTAAAGATATTGCCTACTTTAAATGCGGAGTTCCAACTACTTCCTTTCAACAAACCACATTATATCTTCTACACACGCACAACTTCAGAAGCAATTTGGAATTATTTCCACTATCATAGTAGCAACCTCCCCTAAAGATGAGCCATTCACATTTTGTATTATATAGAAATCTGTTTGAATGGTATGATGGTTTCTGTGAAATGTGATGAATGGTTTGAAACTTGATTGGATTGGGCAGATGGTAATAGAAAACTACTTGAATTGTGTGGATATGCCAGAAAACATTCTTATAGTAAGAAACCTGCTTATTTGAGGTGATGAATACTTCATGAGCATACATCAATAGTCTGTTGTTGAAGAGTGACTACCCATTTCAATCGCAATGCAATATTAAATGAATTAAATACTTTCAAAATAATTCATATAATAAAGTATACGAAATACGAAAATTGACAGATTTACGAAATAATATAAATATGTGCGTTCACAATGTATCATCAATATAGTTTGAAATTAAGAAACAAAAGCAGTTGACTGGCCCTAGACAGCGTGTAATGTGAAATATCAGATATTATATATGAAAACTCGGATAAAGTCTGAAGAAGAGAGAAGAAGAGAGCTGCAGCTTTAGCCGGAAAACAAACAAAACAAACAAAACAAAAAGTCAACACAGAATTGTATGAAACTGAAGAGATTAGTTTACATCGGGGACTAAACTGAAGCACAATCTTATGTCCCCAATGGAGTTGTCTACGACCCCTTTGAATAGGGTTCAATCAGAAGAACGGGACGAGAACTTCATAGATATACAAAATGATATGACGATAAGCAGATGAGCTTGAGGAATGCTCTATAGTTCGCACCTTTTTGAGTTTTGCTTGGGCTTAAGTTCGACTGAAATTTCTCTTAATGAAGCTAGCGGAAAGCCAAACATAATGTTTATATATACTTATATCTATATCTTATTTATCTGTATTACTGTCAGTTATAGTTGTCTAATTCTCTAATTTACTCTACTCCGCTTCCACTTCGCTTTCTTCTATTTTTAATTCATCTCTCTCATCAGTTGTACTTAATTTTTAACAGTTATACAATTATAATACACCGTTGGCTTTCTAATAACATACTTTAATCGCCCAGATAGTCCGGAGTATTCTAGCTCATATAGCTTAATAGCGAATATAGATCACTCCATAATCAGATATTTCCACTACGCATGAATATTAATTGATAATTTGTATGGAATATATAAATATAAATACATTATGCTCATTAACCTAAATATGATTGTTCATATAAACAACGTTAATTCTTGTATGTTGAAATGCAATATATCTGAAGCATAACTCAACCCAACTCTTTACTTGTGGCTGTATAAAATTATGAGAAACTATCTACCGAACACTCACTCCTCCACTCAACACTCTTTGGTTATACTCAACTATAATGTATTGAAACCACCAACTTGAGTCTAAGAAATCCGAACTGAATCCGAGAGTATATCTAAGCATGTATGTCGTGGTGTGCATTGTGTGTATGAAAAGGATGTACGGATATCCACAACATTAATATATTCGCCCATAATTTTGGACATTCCTGATCCTAACCTAAACGCAAATGATGATATCGTATTCTTTCGATATAAATTTTCTTAGATTGAAAGAAAGACACATTCTTCCGATGAGTCTAATGCAACAAATCTTATTTCTGTTTTACTTGTCTCTTTTCATCTATTGTATAATATGTGTTATTAACAATTGATACCTGTTACCTATTACGATACAAATCTGTGAATCAAAAATAGCTTTGGTTGAGTGAGTAAATGGTGTGATGATTACTTCTATGAATGTGTGTGGAACATGAATGAATTTTGAAGATCGATCTACTCTGATGATTTCGTTGTTTGACCCTTCAAGATAAAGTGTTTGCATCCTCTTATAGACTATAAATCAATTGCATTCTTCACTAATCTAATGTTTAATGAATCATGCCGTCCATCGTTTTAGGGTGGGAAAATGTTTTAACTTAATGTGTCATATTACCAATTCTCTATTAAAAGACACATCAGAAAAGTTTGGTAGAATTAAAAGAAGAAGCACGACATTACACCAAAATACACCGCGAAAGTTAGGTTAAACGCAGTAAACGAAAAGAGATCAACACAACATATCCACACACCACGAAACACAACACAGGGAATCAAGAAACTCAACACAGTAAATCAATTCAGCAACCCGTCGCGGCAATTCAACATAAGGCTAAAGAGAGAAACTTAACAAATGCGCGAGGAAACTTTACATTATATTATAAAACAGTACCGATTTAAAATATGGCTCAGCGGAAACAGCAAGTATAGTATTGAATATAGAAAATGGTATATAGTCGGAGAGAGGAAAATGTCAATGAAATGCAGATCTAATCGGAACATGTTTCATTATTAAAGTGTGAAGGATAATATTCCAAAACAAATACGAATAGTAGTAGAAGACTCTGATGCTGGAAAAGAGTAAGAAAAATGAAAAAGCACTTAATAATTTAAACAAAAAGCCTTTCGAAGCCTACGATTCGGCAAAACTATATTTCAAAAGCATAATAAAACCCAAATTCTAGTCATGAACCGCCCAAAGTATTATACAGTTAACAGATGAATACACCTATTCGAGATTCAAACCATACCTGTAAAAAAGATTTTTTTCGGATTTTTAACATAAAATGAGGATTTCTGACAATATTTTAAACAGAGTATTTCTTAAATATAAAGAACAAACATGTAAACCCAGACAAATTGAGAAGTAATATGAAATGGATAAATAATATTATATGGAAGTATAAACACTTGAGATAGACCCGATTCAATAATATTTAGTATTTTATTTTAAATGCTTTGATTTGATACATTTTAAAATATTCTTAATACTAAAAACGCAAACAAACAAGAAGAACGCAACAAACATTTCTCTCAAGAAGCCTTAATTAACGATACAGATTTAGCTATCTCAACACTCCTCACAACTACTTCGTCACAACTATATCTTCCCAACTGTCAACCCACTTGCATCTGCTACGCCCTCTTCAGCCGCAACGAGCACAGCTTTAATTTACATGAAAGCAAATGTAGGATGACTCCAAACTCCCCAACTTCATATCATATGCGAATACTGCCTACTAAATAAGACCCATTCACATCACGTCTCACCAGGAACACTTAGCTGAACCTTCAACCAATATCTCCCCTCGAATTTCTTTCCATCACCGAAATGAATACTCCATGTTTACCTGATTTTTGACACGGCTATATTCTCGTCAACACAATTTTTGCACAAATGTATAATGAACAATACAATGCGTAATACATGATACACATCTTAAATGCGAAATTGTTGAAATCTCTAAAGGTACGAGTAAAGATACGAGATGTATGATAACCCCAGAAATTTACCACAATCCTGTTCCACTTATGAAATATGTTGCTCTTTATTCATCGTATATGAAAATCGTGTAAAATGAATATCTGTTACGAATATTTGTTAAATTTAATCTACTCTACTCCACTTCCCCTTCGCTTTCGCTTTCTTTTGCTTTGTTGTGGATCCCTTTTTAATTCACATTTGTGTATTTAGTTTTTAAATGAATATTGAATGATAATCTGTATGAAATATATGAAACTGAAGCTCTTTAACACTAACATAGGATTGCGCATATAAAGATCTTTTATTCCTATATATATAACCAAATTTCAATTTGTGGCTGCACATAATAATGAAACACTCGAGAATCTACTGTTATACTTCAACTATAATGCATTCAAAGCATCAACTTGAATTGTCAATCGAATGAATTGCTATCAAACTATATGTATCTATGTATTACCCATGTGTCTCATGAGCTGCGCAAGCTATAATCCGTTTAGACCCAAGAAATCTGATGTTAACCATAACGAAAACTACATTGAGTATGAGAGTAGATCGCAATTGCGTTCAATTGCCAGGTGTGAATGCATATGAAGTGGTGTGTATTGTGTGCATACAAATGATAATCTCTGAAGGCAATACGTAGAATGATTTGCAAGAGAATGTTGAATATGCGATCAAAGAAACAATGTATCCAACATATTGAAATATATGAGGGAAAATGTAGTCCCACTTTGCTACGAGTCTCTATGTTCTCCACTAATATTGTTTAATTAAGGACTCAAACCACCTTCTCAGCTTATTTACTCAACAAACAAGTCGTCGAACCAAATAGCGGAATAATTCTCAACACTTCCCACATTTCACCACACAACGATCTACGACATTAAAGCAACAACTTTACTCTACCTCTACTCCTGACGCACTTGTCCCAACTGTCAACTTTTCCGCATCTACCACACCCTCTTCAGCAACAAGCGCATCCTTCACACGGATTTATATTTTCGCAGCGTGTCCAACAAGTTCTACGGCAACATTTTATAATCGCAAGCCCAATACATAATAATACAAATGATGAAATGTATATGTATTATATGTATATGTATATGAATATCCTGCTTTTCTTCTCTTCTGTTGAATTTTGTTATCGATAAGCCGATACATTTTAGCAAATAATCATAGTAATCATGCCCATTTCAAAACACTAAAAATCTGTTATTGGGCAGGTGCTTTAAAGACTCGATTCGAGCTGAAATTAATTCCACTCCCTAAATACGTGGGAAAGACGGCTCATTGACGGCTCATGAATGTGAGAAAAGAGAGTTTGTTGAGTGAATGGTGTGAGGATTACTTTTGTGAGTGTGTGTGAAACTTGAAAAAAGATGGGAGGAAAAGAAGAAGCAGAACAGCAGAGAACTAGACACATCACACCACAAGGCATCGCAGAAGTTAAGTTGAACTTACCACACGACCACAAAACACAACCCAATGACACCAACACGACAATAAACCACCACAGTCAATTCAAAGTCTCAACACAGCAACTCGACGCGGGTAGGATAGAACTCAACACAGAAACTCAAGGAATACAACACCCTAAAATATAGATTAGGGAGATCAAGAAAAGCATTAATACTAGAAAATTGATACATAATTGATGAACGTATTTATATGATGAGGAGAAAGGGAGATAAATGAAAAGAAGTTTTATAAGCCAATTACTCAACTAAATGTAGCATTATATGAAGTTTTTGATCACATGATCTAAAGAAATCACTCCAAGAGGAAGCAGATCCAATCCTAATCCACTCCAATCCTAATCCACTCCAATCTAAGCTTCTTCAGCAGTCCGAGAAACAGCAAGAACGCATGAAAGAAGACTAGTACCAATTATGGCACTTCCTGCATTTTTAAGATCAAAGAGACGCATCAATATTGAATTCAACAAAATCAATTAATATTACCAAAACACGAATTAAATCGGTTTGCAAATTGAATTACTGAAATTCTGCATGTTTTAAAGATATTGCCTACTTTAAATGCGGAGTTCCAACTACTTCCTTTCAACAAACCACATTATATCTTCTACACACGCACAACTACAGAAGCAATTTGGAATTATTTCCACTATCATAGTAGCAACCTCCCCTAAAGATGAGCCATTCACATTTTGTATTATATAGAAATCTGTTTGAATGGTATGATGGTTTCTGTGAAATGTGATGAATGGTTTGAAACTTGATTGGATTGGGCAGATGGTAATAGAAAACTACTTGAATTGTGTGGATATGCCAGAAAACATTCTTATAGTAAGAAACCTGCTTATTTGAGGTGATGAATACTTCATGAGCATAAATCAGTAGTCTGTTGTTGAAGAATGACTACCCATTGCAATCGCAATGGAATGTTAAATGAATTGAATACTTTCAAAATAATTCATATAATAAAGTATACGAAATACGAAAATTGACAGATTTACGAAATAATATAAATATGTGCGTTCACAATGTATCATCAATATAGTTTGAAATTAAGAAACAAAAGCAGTTGACTGGCCCTAGAGAGCGTGTAATGTGAAATATCAGATATTATATATGAAAACTCGGATAAAGTCTGAAGAAGAGAGAAGAAGAGAGCTGCAGCTTTAGCCGGAAAACAAACAAAACAAACAAAACAAACAAAACAAAAAGTCAACACAGAATTGTATGAAACTGAAGAGATTAGTTTACATCGGGGACTAAACTGAAGCACAATCTTATGTCCCCAATGGAGTTGTCTACGACCCCTTTGAATAGGGTTCAATCAGAAGAACGGGACGAGAACTTCATAGATATACAAAATGATATGACGATAAGCAGATGAGCTTGAGGAATGCTCTATAGTTCGCACCTTTTTGAGTTTTGCTTGGGATGAAGTTCGACTGAAATTTCTCTTAATGAAGCTAGCGGAAAGCCAAACATAATGTTTATATATACTTATATCTATATCTTATTTATCTGTATTACTGTCAGTTATAGTTGTCTAATTCTCTAATTTACTCTACTCCGCTTCCACTTCGCTTTCTTCTATTTTTAATTCATCTCTCTCATCAGTTGTACTTAATTTTTAACAGTTATACAATTATAATACACCGTTGGCTTTCTAATAACATACTTTAATCGCCCAGATAGTCCGGAGTATTCTAGCTCATATAGCTTAATAGCGAATATAGATCACTCCATAATCAGATATTTCCACTACGCATGAATATTAATTGATTATTTGTATGGAATATATAAATATACATTATGCTCATTAACCTAAATATGATTGTTCATATAAACAACGTTAATTCTTGTATGTTGAAATGCAATATATCTGAAGCATAACTCAACCCAACTATTTACTTGTGGCTGTATAAAATTATGAGAAACTATCTACCGAACACTCACTCCTCCACTCAACACTCTTTGGTTATACTCAACTATAATGTATTCAAACCACCAATTTGAGTCTAAGAAATCCGAACTGAATCCGAGAGTATATCTAAGCATGTATGTCGTGGTGTGCATTGTGTGTATGAAAAGGATGTACGGATATCCACAACATTAATATATTCGCCCATAAGCGGATTCAGTCTCAATACATAAGAGGAAACTTGAAACTTTCTCACTACACATAATTTTGGACATTCCTGATCCTAACCTAAACGCAAATGATGATATCGTATTCTTTCGATATAAATTTTCTTAGATTGAAAGAAAGACACATTCTTCCGATGAGTCTAATGCAACAAATCTTATTTCTGTTTTACTTGTCTCTTTTCATCTATTGTATAATGTGTTATTAACAATTGATACCTGTTACCTATTACGATACAAATCTGTGAATCAAAAATAGCTTTGGTTGAGTGAGTAAATGGTGTGATGATTACTTCTATGAATGTGTGTGGAACATGAATGAATTTTGAAGATCGATCTACTCTGATGATTTCGTTGTTTGACCCTTCAAGATAAAGTGTTTGCATCCTCTTATAGACTATAAATCAATTGCATTCTTCACTAATCTAATGTTTAATGAATCATGCCGTCCATCGTTTTAGGGGTGGGAAAATGTTTTAACTTAATGTGTCATATTACCAATTCTATATTAAAAGACACATCAGAAAAGTTTGGTAGAATTAAAAGAAGAAGCACGACATTACACCAAAATACACCGCGAAAGTTAGGTTAAACGCAGTAAACGAAAAGAGATCAACACAACATATCCACACACCACGAAACACAACACAGGGAATCAAGAAACTCAACACAGTAAATCAATTCAGCAACCCGTCGCGGCAATTCAACATAAGGCTAAAGAGAGAAACTTAACAAATGCGCGAGGAAACTTTACATTATATTATAAAACAGTACCGATTTAAAATATGGCTCAGCGGAAACAGCAAGTATAGTATTGAATATAGAAAATGGTATATAGTCGGAGAGAGGAAAATGTCAATGAAATGCAGATCTAATCGGAACATGTTTCATTATTAAAGTGTGAAGGATAATATTCCAAAACAAATACGAATAGTAGTAGAAGACTCTGATGCTGGAAAAGAGTAAGAAAAATGAAAAAGCACTTAATAATTTAAACAAAAAGCCTTTCGAAGCCTACGATTCGGCAAAACTATATTTCAAAAGCATAATAAAACCCAAATTCTAGTCATGAACCGCCCAAAGTATTATACAGTTAACAGATGAATACACCTATTCGAGATTCAAACCATACCTGTAAAAAAGATTTTTTTCGGATTTTTAACATAAAATGAGGATTTCTGACAATATTTTAAACAGAGTATTTCTTAAATATAAAGAACAAACATGTAAACCCAGACAAATTGAGAAGTAATATGAAATGGATAAATAATATTATATGGAAGTATAAACACTTTAGATAGACCCGATTCAATAATATTTAGTATTTTATTTTAAATGCTTTGATTTGATACATTTTAAAATATTCTTAATACTAAAAACGCAAACAAACAAGAAGAACGCAACAAACATTTCTCTCAAGAAGCCTTAATTAACGATACAGATTTAGCTATCTCAACACTCCTCACAACTACTTCGTCACAACTATATCTTCCCAACTGTCAACCCACTTGCATCTGCTACGCCCTCTTCAGCCGCAACGAGCACAGCTTTAATTTACATGAAAGCAAATGTAGGATGACTCTAAACTCCCCAACTTCATACCATATGCGAATACTGCCTACTAAATAAGACCCATTCACATCACGTCTCACCAGGAACACTTAGCTGAAGACATCATCGCCCCAACAATCCTTCAGCCAATATCTCCCCTCGAATTTCTTTCCATCACCGAAATGAATACTCCATGTTTACCTGATTTTTGACACGGCTATATTCTCGTCAACACAATTTTTGCACAAATGTATAATGAACAATACAATGCGTAATACATGATACACATCTTAAATGCGAAATTGTTGAAATCTCTAAAGGTACGAGTAAAGATACGAGATGTATGATAACCCCAGAAATTTACCACAATCCTGTTCCACTTATGAAATATGTTGCTCTTTATTCATCGTATATGAAAATCGTGTAAAATGAATATCTGTTACTCCACTTCCCCTTCGCTTTCGCTTTCTTTTGCTTTGTTGTGGATCCCTTTTTAATTCACATTTGTGTATTTAGTTTTTAAATGAATATTGAATGATAATCTGTATGAAATATATGAAACTGAAGCTCTTTAACACTAACATAGGATTGCGCATATAAAGATCTTTTATTCCTATTCAATGCATTCAAAGCATCAACTTGAATTGTCAATCGAATGAATTGCTATCAAACTATATGTATCTATGTATTACCCATGTGTCTCATGAGCTGCGCAAGCTATAATCCGTTTAGACCCAAGAAATCTGATGTTAACCATAACGAAAAGTACATTGAGTATGAGAGTAGATCGCAATTTCCCCTTGCCAGGTGTGAATGCATATGAAGTGGTGTGTATTGTGTGCATACAAATGATAATCTCTGAAGGCAATACCTTGAATGATTTGCAAGAGAATGTTGAATATGCGATCAAAGAAACAATGTATCCAACATATTGAAATATATGAGGGAAAATGTAGTCCCACTTTGCTACGAGTCTCTATGTTCTCCACTAATATTGTTTAATTAAGGACTCAAACCACCTTCTCAGCTTATTTACTCAACAAACAAGTCGTCGAACCAAATAGCGGAATAATTCTCAACACTTCCCACATATCACCACACAACGATCTACGACATTAAAGCAACAACTTTACTCTACCTCTACTCCTGACGCACTTGTCCCAACTGTCAACTCTTCCGCATCTACCACACCCTCTTCAGCAACAAGCGCATCCTTCACACGGATTTATATTTTCGCAGCGTGTCCAACAAGTTCTACGGCAACATTTTATAATCGCAAGCCCAATACATAATAATACAAATGATGAAATGTATATGTATTATATGTATATGTATATGAATATCCTGCTTTTCTTCTCTTCTGTTGAATTTTGTTATCGATAAGCCGATACATTTTAGCAAATAATCATAGTAATCATGCCCATTTCAAAACACTAAAAATCTGTTATTGGGCAGGTGCTTTAAAGACTCGATTCGAGCTGAAATTAATTCCACTCCCTAAATACGTGGGAAAGACGGCTCATTGACGGCTCATGAATGTGAGAGAAGAGAGTTTGGTGAGTGAATGGTGTGAGGATTAGTTTTGTGAGTGTGTGTGAAACTTGAAAAAAGATGGGAGGAAAAGAAGAAGCAGAACAGCAGAGAACTAGACACATTACACCACAAGGCATCGCAGAAGTTAAGTTGAACTTACCACACGACCACAAAACACAACCCAATAACACCAACACGACAATAAACCACCACAGTCATTTCAAAGTCTCAACACAGCAACTCGACGCGGGTAGGATAGAACTCAACACAGAAACTCAAGGAATACAACACCCTAAAATATAGATTGGGGAGATCAAGAAAAGCATTAATACTAGAAAATTGATACATAATTGATGAACGTATTTATATGATGAGGAGAAAGGGAGATAAATGAAAAGAAGTTTTATAAGCCAATTACTCAACTAAATGTAGCATTATATGAAGTTTTTGATCACATGATCTAAAGAAATCACTCCAAGAGGAAGCAGATCCAATCCTAATCCACTCCAATCCTAATCCACTCCAATCTAAGCTTCTTCAGCAGTCCGAGAAACAGCAAGAACGCATGAAAGAAGACTAGTACCAATTATGGCACTTCCTGCATTTTTAAGATCAAAGAGACGCATCAATATTGAATTCAACAAAATCAATTAATATTACCAAAACACGAATTAAATCGGTTTGCAAATTGAATTACTGAAATTCTGCATGTTTTAAAGATATTGCCTACTTTAAATGCGGAGTTCCAACTACTTCCTTTCAACAAACCACATTATATCTTCTACACACGCACAACTTCAGAAGCAATTTGGAATTATTTCCACTATCATAGTAGCAACCTCCCCTAAAGATGAGCCATTCACATTTTGTGTTATATAGAAATCTGTTTGAATGGTATGATGGTTTCTGTGAAATGTTATGAATGGTTTGAAACTTGATTGTATTGGGCAGATGGTAATAGAAAACTACTTGAATTGTTGAGGTGATGAATACTTCATGAGCATACATCAATAGTCTGTTGTTGAAGAGTGACTACCCATTTCAATCGCAATGCAATATTAAATGAATTGAATACTTTCAAAATAATTCATATAATAAAGTATACGAAATACGAAAATTGACAGATTTACGAAATAATATAAATATGTGCGTTCACAATGTATCATCAATATAGTTTGAAATTAAGAAACAAAAGCAGTTGACTGGCCCTAGAGAGCGTGTAATATGAAATATCAGATATTATATATGAAAACTCGGATAAAGTCTGAAGAAGAGAGAAGAAGAGAGCTGCAGCTTTAGCCGGAAAACAAACAAAACAAACAAAACAAACAAAACAAAAAGTCAACACAGAATTGTATGAAACTGAAGAGATTAGTTTACATCGGGGACTAAACTGAAGCACAATCTTATGTCCCCAATGGAGTTGTCTACGACCCCTTTGAATAGGGTTCAATCAGAAGAACGGGACGAGAACTTCATAGATATACAAAATGATATGACGATAAGCAGATGAGCTTGAGGAATGCTCTATAGTTCGCACCTTTTTGAGTTTTGCTTGGGATGAAGTTCGACTGAAATTTCTCTTAATGAAGCTAGCGGAAAGCCAAACATAATGTTTATATATACTTATATCTATATCTTATTTATCTGTATTACTGTCAGTTATAGTTGTCTAATTCTCTAATTTACTCTACTCCGCTTCCACTTCGCTTTCTTCTATTTTTAATTCATCTCTCTCATCAGTTGTACTTAATTTTTAACAGTTATACAATTATAATACACCGTTGGCTTTCTAATAACATACTTTAATCGCCCAGATAGTCCGGAGTATTCTAGCTCATATAGCTTAATAGCGAATATAGATCACTCCATAATCAGATATTTCCACTACGCATGAATATTAATTGATTATTTGTATGGAATATATAAATATACATTATGCTCATTAACCTAAATATGATTGTTCATATAAACAACGTTAATTCTTGTATGTTGAAATGCAATATATCTGAAGCATAACTCAACCCAACTCTTTACTTGTGGCTGTATAAAATTATGAGAAACTATCTACCGAACACTCACTCCTCCACTCAACACTCTTTGGTTATACTCAACTATAATGTATTCAAACCACCAATTTGAGTCTAAGAAATCCGAACTGAATCCGAGAGTATATCTAAGCATGTATGTCGTGGTGTGCATTGTGTGTATGAAAAGGATGTACGGATATCCACAACATTAATATATTCGCCCATAAGCGGATTCAGTCTCAATACATAAGAGGAAACTTGAAACTTTCTCACTACACATAATTTTGGACATTCCTGATCCTAACCTAAACGCAAATGATGATATCGTATTCTTTCGATATAAATTTTCTTAGATTGAAAGAAAGACACATTCTTCCGATGAGTCTAATGCAACAAATCTTATTTCTGTTTTACTTGTCTCTTTTCATCTATTGTATAATGTGTTATTAACAATTGATACCTGTTACCTATTACGATACAAATCTGTGAATCAAAAATAGCTTTGGTTGAGTGAGTAAATGGTGTGATGATTACTTCTATGAATGTGTGTGGAACATGAATGAATTTTGAAGATCGATCTACTCTGATGATTTCGTTGTTTGACCCTTCAAGATAAAGTGTTTGCATCCTCTTATAGACTATAAATCAATTGCATTCTTCACTAATCTAATGTTTAATGAATCATGCCGTCCATCGTTTTAGGGTGGGAAAATGTTTTAACTTAATGTGTCATATTACCAATTCTATATTAAAAGACACATCAGAAAAGTTTGGTAGAATTAAAAGAAGAAGCACGACATTACACCAAAATACACCGCGAAAGTTAGGTTAAACGCAGTAAACGAAAAGAGATCAACACAACATATCCACACACCACGAAACACAACACAGGGAATCAAGAAACTCGACACAGTAAATCAATTCAGCAACCCGTCGCGGCAATTCAACATAAGGCTAAAGACAGAAACTTAACAAATGCGCGAGGAAACTTTACATTATATTATAAAACAGTACCGATTTAAAATATGGCTCAGCGGAAACAGCAAGTATAGTATTGAATATAGAAAATGGTATATAGTCGGAGAGAGGAAAATGTCAATGAAATGCAGATCCAATCGGAACATGTTTCATTATTAAAGTGTGAAGGATAATATTCCAAAACAAATACGAATAGTAGTAGAAGACTCTGATGCTGGAAAAGAGTAAGAAAAATGAAAAAGCACTTAATAATTTCAACAAAAAGCCTTTCGAAGCCTACGATTCGGCAAAACTATATTTCAAACGCATAATAAAACCCAAATTCTAGTCATGAACCGCCCAAAGTACCTAAATATTATACAGTTAACAGATGAATACACCTATTCGAGATTCAAACCATACCTGTAAAAAAGATTTTTTTCGGATTTTTAACATAAAATGAGGATTTCTGACAATATTTTAAACAGAGTATTTCTTAAATATAAAGAACAAACATGTAAACCCAGACAAATTGAGAAGTAATATGAAATGGATAAATAATATTATATGGAAGTATAAACACTTGAGATAGACCCGATTCAATAATATTTAGTATTTTATTTTAAATGCTTTGATTTGATACATTTTAAAATATTCTTAATACTAAAAACGCAAACAAACAAGAAGAACGCAACAAACATTTCTCTCAAGAAGCCTTAATTAACGATACAGATTTAGCTATCTCAACACTCCTCACAACTACTTCGTCACAACTATATCTTCCCAACTGTCAACCCACTTGCATCTGCTACGCCCTCTTCAGCCGCAACGAGCACAGCTTTAATTTACATGAAAGCAAATGTAGGATGACTCTAAACTCCCCAACTTCATACCATATGCGAATACTGCCTACTAAATAAGACCCATTCACATCACGTCTCACCAGGAACACTTAGCTGAAGACATCATCGCCCCAACAATCCTTCAGCCAATATCTCCCCTCGAATTTCTTTCCATCACCGAAATGAATACTCCATGTTTACCTGATTTTTGACACGGTTATATTCTCGTCAACACAATTTTTACACAAATGTATAATGATGCGTAATGCGTAATACATGATACACATCTTAAATGCGAAATTGTTGAAATCTCTAAAGGTACGAGTAAAGATACGAGATGTATGATAACCCCAGAAATTTACCACAATCCTGTTCCACTTATGAAATATGTTGCTCTTTATTCATCGTATATGAAAATCGTGTAAAATGAATATCTGTTACGAATATTTGTTAAATTTAATCTACTCTACTCCACTTCCCCTTCGCTTTCGCTTTCTTTTGCTTTGTTGTGGATCCCTTTTTAATTCACATTTGTGTATTTAGTTTTTAAATGAATATTGAATGATAATTTGTATGAAATATATGAAACTGAAGCTCTTTAACACTAACATAGGATTGCGCATATAAAGATCTTTTATTCCTATATATATAACCAAATTTCAATTTGTGGCTGCACATAATAATGAAACACTCGAGAATCTACTGTTATACTTCAACTATAATGCATTCAAGCATCAACTTGAATTGTCAATCGAATGAATTGCTATCAAACTATATGTATTTATGTATTACCCATGTGTCTCATGAGCTGCGCAAGCTATAATCCGTTTAGACCCAAGAAATCTGATGTTAACCATAACGAAAAGTACATTGAGTATGAGAGTAGATCGCAATTTCCCCTTGCCAGGTGTGAATGCATATGAAGTGGTGTGTATTGTGTGCATACAAATGATAATCTCTGAAGGCAATACCTTGAATGATTTGCAAGAGAATGTTGAATATGCGATCAAAGAAACAATGTATCCAACATATTGAAATATATGAGGGAAAATGTAGTCCCACTTTGCTACGAGTCTCCATGTTCTCCACTAATATTGTTTAATTAAGGACTCAAACCACCTTCTCAGCTTATTTACTCAACAAACAAGTCGTCGAACCAAATAGCGGAATAATTCTCAACACTTCCCACATATCACCACACAACGATCTACGACATTAAAGCCACAACTTTACTCTACCTCTACTCCTGACGCACTTGTCCCAACTGTCAACTCTTCCGCATCTACCACACCCTCTTCAGCAACAAGCGCATCCTTCACACGGATTTATATTTTCGCAGCGTGTCCAACAAGTTCTACGGCAACATTTTATAATCGCAAGCCCAATACATAATAATACAAATGATGAAATGTATATGTATTATATGTATATGTATATGAATATCCTGCTTTTCTTCTCTTCTGTTGAATTTTGTTATCGATAAGACGATACATTTTAGCAAATAATCATAGTAATCATGCCCATTTCAAAACACTAAAAATCTGTTATTGGGCAGGTGCTATAAAGACTCGATTCGAGCTGAAGTTAATTCCACTCCCTAAATACGTGGGAAAGATTGCCGTCAATGAATGTGAGAAAAGAGAGTTTGTTGAGTGAATGGTGTGAGGATTACTTTTGTGAGTGCGTGTGAAAATTCCCGCTGGATAGGAGCTCAATTTCTACATGAGTGATAAACGGATTCTATGCTATTAATTATATATCAATTGCAAAAAGCGCAAAAATATCAAAGAAATTTATGAAATACAGATCCGCACCATGCTACTTAATCATGCCGTCCATCGGGTAGTAACCTGTTTTCAAAGAACGTCATTCTATAACAAATTCAATTCGATAAGAACAACACATGAGAAAAGTTTGGTAGAACGAAAATGGAAGAAGCACAACAGCAGAACACTAGAACACATTAGAGAAAAAGACATCGCAAAAGTTAGGTTAAACGAAAGGAGATCAACGCGACATATCCACACACCACGAAACACAACACAGGGAATCAAGAAACAAAGTAAATCAATTCAGCAACCCGCCGCGCAATTCAACATAAGGCTAAAGAGAGAAACTTAAATGCGCGAGGAAACTTTACATTATATTATAAAACAGTACCGATTTAAAATATGGCTCAGCAGAAACAGCAAGTATAGTATTGAATATAGAAAATGGTATATAGTCGGAGAGAGGAAAATGTCAATGAAATGCAGATCTAATCGGAACATGTTTCATTATTAAAGTGTGAAGGATAATATTCCAAAACAAATACGAATAGTAGTAGAAGACTCTGATGCTGGAAAAGAGTAAGAAAAATGAAAAAGCACTTAATAATTTAAACAAAAAGCCTTTCGAAGCCTACGATTCGGCAAAACTATATTTCAAAAGCATAATAAAACCCAAATTCTAGTCATGAACCGCCCAAAGTACCTAAATATTATACAGTTAACAGATGAATACACCTATTCGAGATTCAAACCATACTTGTAAAAAAGATTTGTTCGGATTTTTAACATAAAATGAGGATTTCTGACAATATTTTAAACAGAGTATTTCTTAAATATAAAGAACAAACATATAAACCCAGACAAATTGAGAAGTAATATGAAATGGATAAATAATATTATATGGAAGTATAAACACTTATAAAACAGTAACGATTTAAAATATGGTTCAGCGAAAAAGCAAGCTTTATATTGAAGATAGATATTTACACATATGCGGCGAAAGTATTTTTTGGAGGGATTTGCGTACATTAGTAAAATGTCAACCAAACATAATATTCGATGTATTGAAAAAAATGATTATTTTGATTAATAATTTCAACCAACAGCCTTTCAATTCGGTTCGATCCATCAAAGCTTACAAATTTTCATAATAAAATTCTCAATTTATAACTATAAAGCGGACAAAAGTACCTAATTAGCAGCTGAATACTCCTATTCGGAGCCTATTCGAGATTCAAACCATACTTGTAAATAAGATAAGACTGAGCTATCTCAACACTCCTCACAGCTACTTCGTCACAACTATATCTTCCCCACTGTCAACCACACAAGCACAGTTTTAATTTAGCTGAAAGCAAATATAGGATGACTTTCCACTCTCAACACAGAATCGTATATTGGCAAACTCCCCAAGTTCATACTATGTGCGAATACAGCCTAATACATATGATTACAAATGTATGAGTAATACAATGCGTAATAAGACATGTATATGAAAATTGTTAAAATGTTCAAACAATTTACCGAAATTTTATTTTGATCGTATCTGATAAATCATGTGAAAATGTTTTATATGAATTTTGTATTGATTGTTGAAAACCAATATCCATGAATTGATTGATTGGAGAGAAAATATCTGAATGGTCTGATGATGGGCAGATGGTAGAAAACTGCATAAATTGCGTGTGCTTCCACAAAACATTCTTATAGTTCAAAATCTAATAAATAGTGAAATTCCCAAATATTTGGTACTTATGAAAACAGTCATATTTTGTCAAACCAAAAACGATTTTACATAATTGGAGACTCTCAAGACAACATAATTTAAAACCCAGACGAAACGTAACAAAACCCATGAGGTAACTTTAATTATATATAGAAGAAACGCAATCGAGAATTTATTCAAACCGATAAGAAACAAAAAATAGAAACTCAGTAGAGAAAATGAAAATGAACAGATGAGAAACTCAACATAGAAACTCCGATTATTCAACCCAACCCAACGCAACACACCACAATATAACACAATGCATATTATATTATAAACAGTACCAGTACCTTGAAGTACCAGTACCGAAAGAACTTTGTACCTATTACTCCAAAATTTGAGGCATTTAACTCGCATCCTTAAACTGCTTCCATCAATATATCCACTCAGCAGCTTCAACACGATTTTCACAATTTCGTTCATCCAATTAGAATGTGAATAATATCCCTGGAATCAAGGTGTTTCAGGGTGTTAAGTTAACATGCATCAACAATCTTGCTAAGGAATAATAAGTTATATGCTTATGAATATATCACAACATGCAGTCCTTAATTTATTCTTATTATATTGATTAACAACATTTGCACCTTGATTGAGAGTATGGCTTGGGCTTGAATTCAACAAATTTCTCTAAAGAAACACAATGTTTATAATTACTTATATCTGAGTCAACTTTACGAGTCTATCTATATTGCTGTCTTCTTTAATGTATTCTACTCCACTTCACTTCGCTTTCTCTCACATTTGTGTATTTAATGTTTGAATGAATATTGTTTAAAAATTGGTATGGAATATATAAATATATTATTAAACATTAACAATATGATTGCGCATATAAACAATGTTTATTATTATTATTTATTTATTGTAATTAAAAATCATATTTATGATGCATAACTGAAACCAAATTTCCTTTCCACAGGCATGACTGCATATGAAATGGTGTGTATTGAGAACGTGGTTTGAGAAATCGGTTTCGCGCGGCTCCTTATACCAGTCACATGCCTTTTCACCAAATCATAATACTCTTAAAAAATACACCACAACGTAACACAAGCGTTATACTAATCACGCTATACCAATACGCACCCACACGGCAACACAATCCACCAACACTTACCCAACAAGAAAACGGAGCACAGACAATTTAGAAACTCAACATAGTATATGGGCACAATAACTCCCCATAACGGCAATTAAACATGGCCATTCCCTCGATATGTATTATACATTCTTTGCCAACCCAGCTCAACGCTTCTACTTTCCAAGAATCATATATGCTGCATTCTGATGAGAAACTTCATGCACCCAACATCTTTAAAAATAAGCCATTCAATTCGGTTAGTTAACGGTCTTCCAAAAACTTACAAATATTGATAATAAAATGTACCCAGATATTATGCAACTACACTCAATTGCAAATATTCTCTTAAATTGAAGCTGCCTATTTGAGACCATACTCGTAAACGAATAACTTATTATACCACCTCCCCTGATTATTAAAATAAAATGATGAAACCATCGAAAAATAATGATTTCTTAAAATACTGTAAACTGGATATTTCCCAAAACGAAAAATAAGGGAAATAGGACGTGGATAATATTTATTATTTAGTTGACCGACGTTGAATTTTTAGATTCTTTTAAATAATTTTAATGTCAAAAGAAATCGTCAACGCAAACAGAAATTCTCCAGTCATCAAGCCGCATCCCTAAATCAACAATACGCTACAACTATCTGAACTGAACGCTCTCTGCACAACTACTTCGGCACAACAACTTCTACCCAAGACTCAACCCACTTGCATCTGCTACACGCTGTTCAGCCACAACAAGCACAGCTTTAGTTTAGATGAAAGCAAATGTAGGATGACTCTCCACTATCAACACAGAATCACATTTTGGAAAACTCTCAAACTTCATAATGAGAATACAGCCTACTAAAGAGGACCCATTCACACTACAAATTATCAGGAACACTTACCTGAAGACATCATTACTCCAACATTTCTATTATCTATATCTTCTCTTTCTCTCGGATTTCGTTTCCATCTGCAAAATAAATATATACGTGTGATCTATTTCTCTCTCTCTCTCTCTCCCCCCCCCCCCCCTCCCCCCCACAGGCACACACACACACAATATTCTCTTCCCGTTCAATCACTATAGAAATGTATAGTGAGTAGAATGCGAAATCGTTGAAAACTGCAAACGTTTATGATACAAGATGTATGATAACTCGAACAATTTACCACAATTCTGTTCTATTAATAAATTATGTTCCTCATTATTCATCGTAACCGATAAATCGTGTAAAAATGTTTTTGATGAATTTGAACTGGAGTTATTCGAATCCTTGTGCACTTTTGAAAACTTGCGTAAATCTTGTGGTTGGAGGGTAAAATCTCTGAATGGTGTGATGAAACCGATCTGTTATGAATATTTGTGAATCTCGATCTAATTGGGCAGTTGGTAGAAAACTGCTTAAAATGTGTGTTTTCCAGAAGATATTCTTACAGTACGCAAACTATTAATTTAAGACGATGAATCCATCAATAATCTTATATTGTTCAGGTGCGAAGCTTGCCTGGAATTTCAACTTTATCGTTATAAATTTGTTCATATAATACAGCACCTGTAACTTATGCATATTACCATTTATAATCCCAAATATATATATACAAATTTGTTTATAATATTCAATTGATGATCTTATATTTTGCATTATGGAAAATAACTAATATTCTATCAAACGAAAACTGATTCCATTTATCAAAAGCCCTCGAAAGAATGTACAATTTACAAATTCAGATAAAATCTATTTATGGTATGCTACATGAAATAAGTCAGATAACTTAAGTCGAGACTTTTCGAGAATTCTAAAGGATGCCCTTGAACTCATCGGAAAGCTGATAAATTTAATGCTTACATAGCAAACAATACCTGAATACATCATGATTATGATTCATATGTTCTATCTTTTGTCGGTGAGAGTATAAAATATATTCGTATACAATACCCGTACTAAAATCCATGTTTCTATCTTGTATGGTATTCGCACAAAAAACAAATTATATTATATTATCATTATATCCTGAGAATTACATTTTCATTGGGTTCAAACAACTTTATTTATTTTCATTAACTATATTGATTAGCTGAGAAGCGTTCTTGAGTATTGCTTGGGCTTAAATTTAGCTGAAGCTTGTTCCTAATGAAACTATCTTAAAAAGGAATATGTTTATTATCACATACATATATCTGAGTCAAACACACCTATTTATATATATTTCTATCAGTTCGAGTTGCCTTCGTTTGGCT
This sequence comes from Drosophila pachea, assembly GCA_020883565.1. NCBI lineage: Eukaryota > Metazoa > Arthropoda > Insecta > Diptera > Drosophilidae > Drosophila > Drosophila pachea. The sequence goes on from JABVZX010000297.1 coordinate 7,507,423, forward strand.
TGCTCTACTCTAATTGGCTCCATTAACCTTTTTATTGATATTCTTTGTTACCGTTTGTATATATAATTTGTTTAAGATAATATGTAACAGTACATACAACGTCAGCTATTTGATTCTGTATTCGTTTTGAAGATGCAGATCTAATCATATGCCTTCACTAAGCATGAAACTGATTGTTAATTTATATGAAATATATAAATGTAACCATACATATTATGCATATTCACATAAATATGATATAGAAATTGTCTCTCACATTTCTTCCCCATCAATATTATGTTTACTTTCATAAACTGTCCTGGCTAACTATGGATTGATGGAACTTGTCATGTGTATAATAAATCCTGGCCAAAATTGAGCTTTTGGTTTTGTACCTGTTATAAAATTTTATGTTGATTTCTGATAATGCGTTATATATTTTTATCTTGGAAAGTTCAAAGTTGATGATGATAAAATATATATTTAGGATTGTACTATATGCTTGTACAACTTCAATGCGACTCATATTGTTTTCTCTAAGTTCAAGATATATATACATATACACATATATATATATTTGGATATTTTGAATTACTCTTTTGGAATAACTCTGTAAATTTAAGTACGAAGCATTGAGCACAGCGTGATAAAAAGTCGAGTGGGAACGGATTGCACTACCTCATCCCATATCTACATGCTGTTTATTTAGCTATCCTTTATTGACTTACTGAATTCTGTTGGTTTTTGTGTTTGCTTTTCAAAGACTTTTCGATTGTAATGTTGGCAAAATGTATCTCTTTATATCGCAATATTAGTAGCTAACGGATATTGCATATAGCTGTATTTGGCGTGCAACATATATAAATATGAGAGCATTGGCTTCTCTTATATATAATAATAATTGTTTGCTATAATAGAAGTGTATTAAAATGAATGAATGACGCATTCAAAGTTTTTGCTTTCTCTCGGTTATAGTATTTTATTCTTAATCACCAAAAATTAATTACAAAAAGAGCAAACAAGTTTAACTCGGTGCAAACTCATTTGAAAGCTGAACCAGTTGAACATTTATCATATACATTATATTGTATGTACACTGAACTTGAACTCGGAATCTGACTTGAAATACTCGCAGGCATTTTTCTGGGGTTTGGCTTTTGCTATTAGGTATTTCCCTTCCACTAATTGTATTAGAATGTTTACACCTCTCAAGTGTGCCCATTTCGACAACACATTAAGAACATGTCCTTAATCGTTCCTGCAAGTCTTATTTGATCCAATTTGATATGTATTTACACTATTATAATCAAAAGATAAGAGTGATCAGATTACACCATTCGTTATTCCAGTATGTATAACCAGTTCAGATCGAAGCAGTTATGAAACATACTGCAAATAAATAGAATTATTCCGAATTCTTCCCGCTGAAGAATGTTTATTGGTTGCTTGATCCTATCATGATCTTCGTCCTTCGTGTGCTGCGAACCATTAATCATACAGAGAGAAAATGTGAGTGGCCCTAGTCAAAATATACTCAGATAACCATGGTTCAAGATCTCTCCTCAAAATAACTCAAGTTGACCATGAAAATGAATAACAAATAAATGTTTAATTTCTTGATGAAATGAAAAGCTAATCAAAAACAAACATACCATAAATTATGATTCATTGCGCTCATAAATGAGTCCGATTGACCTCTATCTACCAACAACAAATGTGTAATGCAATATGATTAAAGAACTGTGTGCTTATACCCTTTAATATTATTACATTTTATAATAATCTATTGTTTTGTAAATTACGTAGACATTTTTGGAAAATTTGAATGAATTATCATATGGAATATTCATTTGATGAGAATCTGCATGACAATGGGGTTTTTGACCTGCGAGCAGAAATCTATAACTAGGAGTCGTTTTAAATACTCTTCGATATAATCACTATTCAAATCTGTTTTACGGCGTGATATATTGTGAGTGATATATGATGATGCTGTGTGGCGTGTGATGTATGAAGTGTGATATGTGTTGTTTATGTTTAATGTTTGATGTGTTTTGTGTGGTGTGTTATGATGATGTGTAAAATGGTTGATGTAAGAGTTGTTATGTGATATTTCTATTCATAATGTAAATTGTGCCAAAATGTCCCATTTAAAGTACTTTGATAGTAAAATCTTAAGCTTGTGACCTTTTTCATACAATATGAAATGGGATTGTTCGACATTATAAAATATGATTCATTTCTGAGTCTGCACCTAAACGATAAACTATTCAGACCACATACTATTTTGAACAAGTTCCCGAAGCAGAAGATATAAAACCAGACATGCGATGAAATCGCAATAGAATCTTAAGCTTTCATAAGAAAATCTATACGAACAATATGTGAACCATTTAAAATGTTTTTCACACGAGCAAGTCGACACAAAATCGCAATGAGTCCATTGAAAAATATAAAATTTACATTCATGTCGAGGTTGGCCAACTCAACTATGTGCATAAAAGAGGTATACCTTTATTTAAGATAATTAAGACAAACACTTTATATATCTTTATCATGAAAAAAAGCGCAATGTCTGATGAATAATCAAAGTGTTCTCAAAACAGCCGCGAAATCCAGATTTCAAAGTTCTGGTTGAACTAAAGTTATAATAGATAGATGTATAATAGAAAACAAGTCCAAAATGATTTATTGGTACCAAAGTTCATATATATGTTGTCGAAAAAATCTAATGTTTTAAGCATAACAGGTAACAGGAGAAGAAAATTGGATTAGGAGTGCAAACTAAAAAACGAAAACAAACCCAACATATTTTCTAAAATCGGAAAGAGATATCTACTATGTCTTAGAAAACATTTATCTGAAATCTCCCACATCAACTTACTATTATTAATTCCGTCACAAATCACACCAAGGATTTACATTCCCTTTGTCTTTATCTCTTGCCACATCAAACTCATAAACCTATACCTTACATACTTTCACTTCCAAAATCTATGTCCATTCTCCCTCCCTCCCAAAATCCGCGTACATGTATATGTATATGTATGCATCTCTGAAACAAATTTGACTTTTCTCTTGAGTTCTCAAGTCGTACGACACAAGAAGCATCATTATTTCGGGTGAGGTTTTATGATGCACTTCTTACTTGTCCCCTTCTGAACACTTCAAATACATATTCGGTATTCAAAATACCAACCAAAAACCTCACCCACCAAATATATGAATAAAGAGATAAAAATATTCAATCAAAAGACGAGAATCTTCAAAGCACGCCACTGGAGATGGAATTCGCCTTGGGATATTACGACAGCAATGGATGAATATAAAGGGAACTGACCAAAGTGAATGCCGGGCCATACAGTCGTAAGCCAACCGTTATTATGATACTTTTTATTATACAATCACAAAAGCAATCACTAATTACATAATTTATATTTCTGCAGTATTTACACCACAACAAATTCGGAGAGGAAGTGCCTAAAGAAGTCCAAAGAATGGCAGCGATAATGTCCAACCTTAGCTCTGAAAGCATACAATTTTGTATCACAATTAGAAAAACAACACAAAAAGATTTATCAAATTTTAACTTTTCTTTGATAATTTGTTAATTAAGTTTCTACCAAAACAAATGGATTTCATTGTATTTCATAATCATTTTTAGCTTATACTGATTCAAATGGCGTAAGCAGCTATAAGTACAAATAAGGCTGAATAAAAGTACCAAAAGGGGGACAAATGTGTCGAACTGTTAGTTCGGTACCGTACCATCTCCAATTGCTGCCTGCTCCAATCATGCCGGACCAGTTGAATAGATCAATTCCCGATCGACATGTGGCAACGCTTACAAATGGGGCGAATTGAGTTGAAATTAGTATTTAATTTCATTTAGTACTGGCTATGTGGGAAATGTTTCGAATATTAATAAAAACTGTGTAATGTCGGGCATTCTACACATATTGATTGATAAGAATATATTGTTATACCACTTTTAACAGCTGTTATTACCTATAAAAGATCAATTTGAATGCAGATATGTTTCTTATTTTACAACTCAGATGTGGAAATAACACTTTATTTAATAAATGTTATTACAATAGAATACCAATTAGCCGTATCGCAATTATTTAATTACCGCTTCGGAATTGAATATTTACTCGCAAGTAGACCAGGATCTGCAACATTTTGAATCAAATAAAGGAGCAAGACACTTTCGGAATGACAGCGGCGCACCATTGACTTCGAAACACCTAATATATCCTATACTTAATACGCCATTTGATATATCAATAATAAGAACTAACTTTATATATACATTGAAATTAAGAGGCAAGGGTATTGTTTAAGAGAAAAAAGAATTTGAAATAAAAGAAGTTTGTTTCGTAAATGTAATTATTTTGTATTTTTATTTATATTCGCTTAAGAACTGAAACAATTAATTTATGAACATAGGACTCGAAAACATTGAATTATCGACAAAGAATTGCAAAAGGATCTTCACACACATCCAACTAAATTAGTCTCCATATTGTTTACAATTGCATTTTGCATTTAAAATAGACAATTAAAATGATTTATAAAATCGCTATATTTATAAAAAATTCCTTATGACTAAATGCTTTAGCGTTCACATTCAAATTGGGAAACTCCACGCGCGCTTTCACAATGGATGTGGGCGTGGTCTCGTACACACGATAACTATGGTAATCAAAATTCAAGCATTGCATTTAACTATTTACAAAAATATGAATTACATTACTTTGTAGCATTTGTCAGTTGTTGCATGCATTTGTCGCCTTCATAGCATTAACGGGATCAAGGATATAGAAGAGTGCCATTGCTTCGATTAATTAACTAAGATCGGACTGAAAGCTTCTGAACACGCTAATGGCCAACGAGGAGGTAACCTAAACTATGCCAGCTTCATACCATTTGCCATGTGCTCATGTGCCATGTGAGATAGGGTATTCCAAGTGACGGTTATTATGCCAATACAGAAATTAAATTGAGTCAGTTGGACAAATTTGCATTCTCAGCTGACAGGCGGACATTAAAAGGAATGGAATGGACTGAGTTCCTTGGCTAGATCAATGTATTTCCCTCAGCTTGAATAGTATACCCTACAGCCTGGTTTCTTGGCCCGCAAGGATTTGAGGAAGCAAACCTCGCGAGTGGACAAATATCCTTTTTGGGTATTTGGTTTTATCCGTGTCTCCTTGTCTTAAAATCAATGCAATCGGTCTGTATTTTAGTTTCTGTATCTTTAATTTTTTAGTGTGTTGTTTATGTTTACTTAGTAAAAGCTGACAACAAATTTGAAATTTACTTATTCGATAGGTACACTCAAAAATATGTATGCTATATTCGTGTTAGCTGCTGTCTTGGCGCTCTCTATAACAATTCTTTTCCTTATTGGTATTGGTATTCATTGATTTGTCATGTCCTGGGAGGTGTGGCAGGCCACCCATTAAATGGAGTTGCGAGCGCCTGTCCTAGCTATTGCCCGTATGAAAGGTCCTGCATGCTATGGATTGAGTGCTCTCGAAGTATTTCTGGTTTGCGTAGTGTGTCCGTTGCGTCAGTTATATAACTATATATATCTTATATATATTGTAGAACTTATCAAGAAAACCTTATACAGCTAGCCCACTCTGTTTCGTACTGCCTCGAACTCTACCAGCGTTTCGCCTATGTATATAGTATGCAGTTTATATCAGTTGCTCAAATACTCTTTAGCTAACTAGCATTTAGTTACATATGTATTTCGATTTGTGTGTGAATCAATTCGCATAACATTTGCTATATACATGGATTTCTGGCTTTGTCTTTATCATTTATTGTTTTTCTTTTCATATTTATATTCGAAAGGAGCTTACAAAATTTTGACTAGTTTTTAATGCAAGCCAACTGCGGCTAAACCATTCGAGTTTTTCTTGAAGGACAAATTTTTTAATCGTGGTTCTCAACGCTACGAAATCGAGGGAAATGCTAGTTTCTGAAATCCTTTGGATGCAATCTATCAGTAGGCTTATCTCCAATCTGTCTGACTGCCGTCTGTCTTACCAGCCCGGTTATTGGCCGGCCATTGGTTAGAGCCGTCTGCAGTTCATTTGTTTTTCATTTATTCTACACCTATATCACCTCTTAATTGCCTTAAACACTCTAATTATTTTTAGCATTTCTTGCCTTCTTCTTGTCTCTTCCTGTCTGGGCCTGTGTGTATGTGTGGGCGTGTCTTTCAATTTATTGATTGATTATGAACATGTGAGTGCCAGCTACTTAATTAAGTTGAAAGTTCAAAGAAACTTACAATTTCTTATGCCCACAGCTATCATAAATCATACAATATACACATGCATGTACATGTGCACACATGCATATACACAAGCATATATAGGTCCTTTGTATGTATTGTATGCTTAGTTTTGCAAGGTATTAATTATATATATATATATATGAAACCAATGTGATCCTATGCGAAATTGTAT
>JABVZX010000297.1:7541957-7561265 GCA_020883565.1 Drosophila pachea
GTCAATCGAATTATACTGAGAGCAAACTGAGTAATTGGGTTTAGATATTTTTCCACAGATAGATTGAGACAATGTTATATATTTTCTTTTTGTGTGCACATTTATTTATTCAATAATCGGGCCGATGTGTAGGCAAAGTAAGATTTACCTCCCAATGCGAACTCGTTCTCTAGCACACAAGCACATACGCGTATGTATATACAAAATCAGCACGGCGTTTTAAATTTAGTTTCGTTTGAACTTCGGCTCTGACATTGTGTTGAATTTATAAACCTTGAACTTAAAAGTATTTTATTTTTTCACGAGCATTTTATTTCATTTTTATAATTAGCACTTTTTTTTCTTTATGCATTAGTTTTAATCTGTGCTATGTAAAGTCTCGCGAACTACCGCACAGCCTGTGCGCAGCGAAAAACTTCTGCTGCAATACACAAATTTCTTTCTTATTTGCTGCGCGCACCACCTAGCAGAGCTGAGAAATAATAAAATACCCACGCGACGCGCGGATACGTCCGTACGTTTCAGTTCTGCGAGAATGAATGAGTGAACAAGCCACATCGATGCTTAGATACTTTTGAGAATGCTCAATCCACTCTGTTCGAGTATTCAGCGATACTATCGATAACTTTGAGCTGGTTCGATTTCATTCTGTACCAATACACTTTACATTCATAATTTGAAAACCAAAGCAAATGAATACGGTGGATAATGTAGCTTGAAATAAAAAGAAATTCTGCAAATAAGTAAAAGTACCTATCGAAAATGTACAAAATTTAAATAAATGGCTTTCGTTAAAAACTCCTCAAGCTTAACAAATTGATATTGTGTGGGCGTTACAAATATCTGCTCCCTGAATCGACAATAGGCTATATTTAAATTCTGTCACCTTAACTAACCGCAGTCACTTTACGCTTCACCGTTATTTAGTTAGTCATTCCCATTTACTCCAGCTGAATCCCAGCGCAACGCAGTCTCAGCGATCATTTCCATATGTATATGTATGTATGCATGTTCAAAAACTCGAGACGAATTCACATATGTATATACGTATGGACGTATGGACGTATGCCCCAGTGGCAATATATGAGATACAATCAAAGTGTCTCTGAAAAGCTGAATCAGCTTTCTTGTGGTATCTTTTGTATAAACAAAACAAAGCTTACCCAAGAAATTAGCAGCACGACGAGCACAATATCAATTTACGAGTTCAAGAACAGCATACTTCACGCATGTGTTCAACGCTATGTACCCAGGCATATATATGTGTATACATGCACATATATAACATACATACTTTATTCAAGTTAAGCGAAATGTTATTCATCAATCTGATACCAATGACCGATCCATAGACTATAGACTATATATATACTCACATTGATTCCAATACTCACAATGATTTGATGGCCCGCAACTTCTCTCACCATTTAAAAAAAATTTCAAATAATTCGTCAGCTCGCATAGCTCGCAAGAAGTACTTCTGTGAGTCAAATACTAAGGAAAAACGGCTCAGGCGGAGTCGCTTAACATCCGCGTCATGTTGTTGTTAATGATGTTAGGTAGTAAAATTGAATATGAGAACCAATAATCGATGGTCTCCAACATTGCGTTACTTCGTAGAAGTCATTTGTTTACGGGTCGGCTGTATGAATGGAATTGTTTGGCATTTTTCGCAATTCTGATATTCCAGATATCAAAATACGGGCGCCCACAAATAACGGAGCTTAAGGAAAAATCTTTATTAGAAGGGCAAGCTTTGGTTCACTGCAGATGCTACTGGGAGCTAATCGAATCGGCCATCCGTTTTTTGGAGCCGCCCGAATACTGCGAGCCATGGTTATGCTGTTGATTCTTAACCACCAACTCGCCCGTTTTGGAACAGGTGATGATGCGCGCAGAGCAGCGCAGATACCTATTCCGAGCACAGAGCCAGTAGGTCTTCGAGCCGCGGCTGTTGTTTCGGAAATACTCAAAGCCGCCCATCAGGAGCTTGGGCTTGCCCTTGGTGCCCTTGACGATCATGATGCCCTGTTTGCGCACGAGTTCTGCAAGGAGAGAGGCAAGACAAGAGTGAAAAGAACATTAGCAACATCGAAAGTGATAGCTGATACTGAACTAGAACTGCATGCATTATCCCTATCCCTTATCCTATGCGTAAGGGCGACAATTGGCAAAGGTTAAGGCTTTTGTAAAAAAACGGATTTATTAGGGCTCAAACTTGATCCGCACTAATCTAGATTCTGTTGTTCCCTTGCTTACTGAAGCGCCGCTTGCATCCTCAAGGATGCGAGTGCTTCGCATACTTAATCCTATACACCTCCTGCCCGCTTTTCAGCTCGTGTGTCGTGGCCCTCACTTTGCAGTTGGCGCTTCGATATCGCGCGCAACGCCAGTTAATACTACTCTTTAGTTTCCGATCCATCACAAACTCGTGCTTGTCTATCAGAAGCTTGCGCTTCTTCTTGCGCGTGCTCGTAAAGTTGGCCAGCGGCATAAGATCTGCAATGGAAGAATATATACGAACAATCGATTAGTGCTGAAGCTGACCTGGAATTTTGCTGAACTCTGAACTGTATCAGAAGATCTGCTGCCAAAAATCACATTCGATTAGCGATAGAAAATAAAACCACTTCGATCGAAGCCAATTACAAGCAAGTAACATTAGCTTAATTTAAACGTACACACACAATAATCTGCAACTAATGAAAACGATATTGATAGTGTAATTGGCAAAGAACATTATGAAATCCCGTAATGGTAGAGCTTATCTCACTATATGTACGACTAATTCTAAAGTTCTACGGTTCGTCTTATTCCAGCTCTTATTCCACGCTAAGCCAGAATCATCTCCTATTCGAACTAATTGAATTCCGCAAAATCCCAGCTGGGCAACAGAGAACTCAACTGCACCATAGAAATAATGGGCACGTTTCCTCCTGCACTTAGTTGCGTCCACGCGCTGCGTTCTTCTGCTTGCGTACGTACTCCTCCCGGCTGTGATTGTGTGCGCAGAAGTGGACGATGTTTCCGTTCAAGGTGTGAATACGTCCGTGACATCTTAGATTAGTGGTGTATTGGGTGCAGCGCCAATAGGTCTTGCTGTTGTTGGACTTCTCGCGAACATAGTAGAAGCCATCGTGAACTAGCAGGATGCGGCCCTTCTGGCTGATCACATAGGAGAAGCTGTTTTCATCTGCAATGCATATTGATGGATATAGAATATTATTAGGAAATTGGGAACATTGTTTTGATTACATAGACTTAAGCTAGTGGGAGGCGTCGGAGTGGCGGCTATCCAATGTACAGCTTTTGAACTTTATTCTTAAATTTATTTAACCCGATCTGATCTATACACTTTGTAATTCTATGTATGTATGTGAGCACGCTGTCTTCATAGCGCATCGTCGGTCAGTTCTTGCAGCTCCTGCACCTCCTCCTGATGCAGCTCAAAGCTAACAGCGCCCTCCATTTCGCGCTCCAGCTTGATCTGGGAGGCGTCTTGTGACTGTGCCTGGGTCATGGAATGCGCCTTGCTGGAGCTATATTTATTGCGCTTCAGTTCGGCGTGCATGTGCTCCGCTTTGTTGATTATGAACTTCGGCGGATTCTCCTTCAGCATGGTGATTCTAGCTGGGCATTTGAGCTTCTTGGTGGCCATCGAGCTGCACCGCCACAAGATCTTCTTCTTGTTTTCGCTCATGATGAGAAAGCGTATGCCATTGGCCATGATAGCGGGGCGTCCGCGCAGAGACTGGGTGAAGAAGACGAGCACATCCTCCGGGTTGGGTACCTCATCATTGGCCAGCACCACTGCAAAAGAAACGCATACAACATTGGGTTAGCGAGAGTTAGTTTAACATCGTAACACTAATTGATTAGCCAAATCTTTACAAATGTTTTCACAGCTTTGCTTCGTTTTCGTTTTATCGTTATCTTCTTTCACTTTATTTACAAGCCAGGTTTGCAAAAAAAAAAAAAAAAATAGAAAAAAAAAGAGAAAAAGAAAAGAGAACCCTTAAATTAAACGTTTAACAACTCAGTGTTCGCTTCGACGCTCGGTTTCGGCGCCCGCTTGCTTCTGTTCAGCGGTTGCTTCTCCTTGCGCTCCGGCCGGACGTGACAGTGCTCGTGTATCTGGCGATAGTCGTTCGAATCGAATTTGTTCATGCAGATGAGAACCGGGCAGCGCACGTGTCGATAATACCAATGGCAGCGCCAGAAGAAGTTGGAGCGATTCTCGTTGTTTCTGAAGAACTTTAAGCCATCCAGCCAGAGCAGCTGGCCGCCGCGCTTCGATAGAGAGAACTGTATATTGGGCTTGCGGGGAGCAGCAGCGGGCACTGGAAGAATAAGAAGTTTTAAAATTGATTAGATACGATTAGCACGGTCTATCTGGCATGGAATCGTCGCTAACCATGCGCGGTTAATCCACATTAAAAAACAATGCGAATATTTGCGTACTTTAATACATCGATTCGGAATACCCTTATAAGCTATGCAGATTATGTTAATTTATGTGTGTAACTAAAATTCGTAGCTTTGCTTCGATTTGTACTCATGGAGCGGAGGTGGGCTGGACAAAATTCTGGGCGAGAGCACCGCTGGGGATGCGATGTCGCGGGTAACCAGTTCCATTTCCGGCTGCGACTGTTGTTGCCCCTGCACCTGCTCCTGCTCGTGCTCGTGCTCGTGCTCCAGCTCCTGCTCTTCTTCCTTTGTGACACACGGCAGCGGTTTGATCTCAATATCATTGCTCTCCATATGCTGATGCTGGTGACAGAGACGCAGAATTAGCGTTGATTCATCGTGTATAGCAATGGCTGGACACCGCTCCTTATAGTAGTTGCGACACTTCCAATACTGCAAGTGTCCGCGCTTCTTGTTCCGGAAGAAGCGGAAGCCATTGATGACTAGCAGCTTCCCGCCATTCTTCTTCGAGTCGGCGAAGTCAATGTGAAATGCTGCAAGAACAAGAGAGATTGAAATTAGTTCGAGGCTTAAGACAAGTAGGAGACATCAGATAGCTTATTATCGTGCTAATAATAAATTGATATTATCGAGGTCCTATCAAAATGCAATTTATTTAGCTTCGACTAACTAAGAACATCGTTTTGCAAACAGTTTTTAGCTTAGCTTAAGCCTAGGCCGATTTGCTGGTCAACGGCATCTGGCTTGCCTTCCCCTTGATTTTCTTCAGCTGCCCAGTGCCCTCGGTCATCGGCACATTTGGAGGCAGGTTGAGATTCCTGTGCAAGAACTTGGGCTTATGATTGTGGTCAAAGTTGCGCTTGATGATCCGTGCCTGCCCGCAGCTGTCAAGAGCGGTAACCACGCGGGCCCGGCACAGCGTCACATCCTGGAAGCAGCAATGATATAAACGACATACGGTTGAGGTTGGTTAATATGGACACTCGCAGCTTAGTTAAGTAGTTAGTCGAACAGCCATTTTAAGTCTATATAGTTATGCCATATCTGGAACTTACCTTGCGCGAGCAAATCCAGTAGGTGCGCGAGGCGGAGCTGCGATTCTTGACGAACTTCTGATCGTTGTACAGCAGAACTGTGCGTCCTCGTTGGCCTGTCCCAAAGACCGCCAGCTCTGGAAAAGGTCGAACATAAATTAGCCAAAATACATACATATATAGAAGATCAAATATAGGCGATAATGAACAAAAGAATAGTGCTAGAATTAGAACGCTAGCTAGATAATAATTGTGCGAGCATTTATTAAAAAACATCAGAGCGGGAGAGAGAGAGAGATTCGTAGTGGTTATAGTGTATGGCGATTTAACTGTGATTGTGTACACCAGATATGGCCACTTGGGTGGGCTTGTGCTTGTTGGTGATCATGTACACTAGACAGTTTTGACGTTTCCGACAGCACACCCAGTAGATGGTGTCCTTGTAGGCGCCGCGTCGCGTAAATCGCTCCCCATCATAAATGAGAATATAGCCACGACGAGTGCGCTCATAGCGCACCCGATCCCAGTCGTCCAAGGTACGGGTGATACTGCGATTGGTCGACAAGCCGCATCGTATTTTCTGGGGTCTATTGCCACAAGGGGTTGGCAGGAAACTCTCGTTGCCGTAGTCGCCCAAAATATTAGGATCCAAGGAGCAGAGCGCTGAAAGAGATAAACCGAATGGTTAGACTCGACAAACAAGAAAATAGCGAAAAAGATCAAATAAAAGAATGTAATAGAAAAGGAAACGAGATTTTGTGTTGAGTGCAAGAACTTATATTTCGAGCAACGTAAACCAGTAACAACATGCACAAAATCTAAGACGGCAACAGGCTAAAAAATAAAAAAGAAAATTGAATGCTTTAATTACTACAAAATGTAATGAAATAAAGTCTAGCTCAAACTCACCGGTTCTTCATCAAGGCTGCCTGTAAGTTGTAATTCTATTTTTTTTTTAGTTAGTCACTAGCTTAGAACTTAGTTTAGTGATTATGCACCCCGCTAGTAGCATAACGAGTTTGACCAGTGGACGCTGCATTAGTTATGATTCGCGCGCGGCATTGTTTGCGCCACTTGCTGCACTTCCAGTAGATCTTGTCCTTGTAGGCCGCATTGCGCAGGTAGCGATGCTCGCCGCAGTGCAGCACACAGTTGCCGGCGGGCGTCTTTATGTACTGAATGTCCTCCATGGTTTTGGCCAGGCGAACGCGCTTCGGCGGCGCAGCTTGAAGGGACGGTGCCGACGAGCGTCGGATTAGCACTGCAAGCAAACAAATCACACACTATTAGTTAAGAGTACTTTAAACCCTAGGACGATTACAAAGTTATGAGAATTTAGGGTAAGCAATAATTTGGGAACATTTGAGTACAATTACGTATGCGCTGTTGTGCCAGCCCAATTTATTTTCTATCATTTAGTTTCTTAGTAACTATTCCTAGGGGAGCTACTGCAGCTGCTGCAGGTCCTCAATGCTAAGGTTAAGCGAGCGCAACTCGAGAGTCAGATCCTCTTCGGTTTCCGTTTTGACGAAGCCGGGCTGAGAGGTCTTTTCCGTTTTGAGGCCGGTCTTGATCAGTGGGCCCACCAGGGGCAAACGCTTCTTGCGATCGAAATTGAGGCAGGTATGATGGCAGGACTCTAGCACAATCTTGTGCACGCCCTCGATGACATTAGTGACAACTCGTGCACTGCACTTGGTGCTGCCCTATGGGACAGACAAAGAGTTTCAAATCAGTTGCTACATTCTAGGTGGTCATCAGGTCAATTACTCACCTTCTTAGAGCATATCCAGTAAGTTTTGAGACCGCTGCGTCGATTGCGTACATAATGGTGTCCATTGAAGGCCAACAGGTTGCAGCCGCGTTGACCCTTCACAAACGATAACAGGGAGTGCTTGATGACATCTCGATCCACGTTGTCCAATTCGCCTGTCAAAGGATTTAAGACAAAGTTAGTTTCGCTGAATTAGATGTAGTAGCAAAATAAATTACAATCTTAAATTTAAAGCAAATATATAAGCATGTGTTAGGCGAACGTTTGAAGTGAAATTAAGTTTTATTTGTTCTACTAATTCAACACTAAGGACTAAAACAGGACTAGTATGGCGGATGATTGTGCTGGCTGCACTTCACAATCACATCATGATCCTCCACGGTAACCACTCGCGCCTTGCACTTGTGAGCGCCAGCGCGTGCACATGACCAATAGGTCTTGGAGCCTGTAGACTTGTTCCGTGTGAAGGTATACTCCCCAATCTTCAGTTTTCGACTCCCTCGAAATCCTGTTATGTACGAGTAATAGGACGTGGCATCTACAAAAGGCAAAGAGAGCACAGAACAAATTAGTAATTGACATAATTCGAGCAATCTTAATTTCTTTTTAACAGTCGACTTTCATAGATAGTATATACACAGGACATTTCTCTAACTTGGCTTTTATTTAACACAAATGGGGTGTTCGAAGCTGTCTACTGCTAAATATATGCTTCTTCATACGTATGTACAGATGACTTAAATCTAACTAAATCAAGCACTTGACTCCGTCTTCGCGTCCCCCTTGCGCGCGCGAGCCGCTGCCTCGGCACGCTGCCGCTTTAGTGAACCGTACTTGCGGGCCTTTGTGATAACCTCGTGGTTGTGCTCACTATTGAGTATGGTGAGCGTGTCCTGCTTAGTTTTGAGTCGTGCTCGGCAGCGCAGCACGGCGAACTGACTACACCGCCAGTAGGTGACATCCTCACGGGTGATGTGCCTGTTGAAGGTGTGGTGCTTCAGCATAATCTGCTTGGTGCCATATTTGCTGACAATGAAGAATGGGAAGCTGCTGTCTCCGCCGTTACCTCCGCTGCCAGCACTCGCGCCCCGACGCTGTTGACATTCGCCTCCTGCTCCGTCTTCATCCAAGCTTATCGGATAATCGAACTTTACTGGAATTAAATAGAGGTGAGAATTCAGAGAGATATTTCTAGTGGCTATTGTGAATGCTGCTGCTTCCGCCAGTTATGACTGTATAAATAAAAGACAAGGCTTCGATTTTGAATTTCCAATTTTCATTTCGGCTGGTTACAGGCGCTTATGCTAAGCCTAATGCTATCGTTAACACTATTTCCGAAGACATATTTGCAGTGGGCCGAATGCGCATTGTGCTTGGTTAAGCGCGGTTTGCGGCTCAGCTCGACGTACACAAAGTACGCCGCACAGTTCGGCGTCTGGCAATGGTAGTAGGTGCGATATTGCATGGCTCGAGTTTTCTTATAGCAGCATCCATCCAACTGCAGAAACTCGCCGTCGGCCGTCCGTATGAACTTGGCCGTTGCTGGTGTGACTGGAGATGCTGGTTGGGATGGGGATGACAAATTACAAATGATGTGTATGATATTAAGCACATGCAGTGGGGGTGTATATTATAATACAAAAAAGCATGCCTTAAACTAAGATACTGTTAAACTTTTTACTAAACACACACAGCTAAATATAAAGTTGACTATAGAAAGGTTTATCAAAATAATATTTCTGCATTCATCGGTTTTTTTTGCCGATTTTAAATTACAATTGGTAGACACTTTGATTTTTTTTTTTTTTGTTTTGGACACATTAACACTGTAGCGCAAACATTTCTTTAGTCAAGAGCTTGGCGGGCACTGCTTTCCCCGTGAACCGTGGGGGATGATTATGGGGATTTTTGCCTAGCTTGATCCCTCCCTCAAACTTGGTTATGGCACGTGCGGAGCATTTATTCTCGTTCAGTCGTTTGCCATTGCCGTCGGAGCAGATCCAGTTGGTAGTAGCACGAAAGCTGGCCTCCTTCTTGTACATGTAGCCATTGAAGATGAGATTGAAGCCCTGCTTCTGATTGCGCATAAAGAAATATTCTAACTTATTTATCCAAACGTTTGACGGCAGCTTCGTTATGAATTGTCCATTGTTGACAACTGTAATTGCATATAGAAGTGAAAACATTGGTTGTATCCTATTCTGTAGCGTCCGTAAAACCACTTAGATTAAAACAAAACACAACATTGGCAGGCTGCAAATTTTTTATTCAGGGTATACATACATACAATACATACAATTATATGTTCGATACTTAAATAGTTAACATCGATCATCGTAAATCTACACATATTATTATTGTGTCAGTACTTACCATCGTAATCACAAAAGCCGCAGATTTCTTTAATTCAAATTAACTGTTTTTTGGCAAAATAAACACAATTTCTTCTTCAGCTCTCACAGAACACAAACAACGCAGAATATACACAGCATGCTTCAATCAGTTCACGCCTTAGGCTTAATATTTCAGCATATGTAATGCATGCAGCACTTTTAAAACATTTGCACAAACACTGTTCATTTCACTGTACATTTTTAATAATAACTTTGGAGCGTTGCTAAATAAATTTATAAGCAATTCACACCAAGCGCACTAAGTCGCGGCGAAAATTCACTAGAATGCGGCGAAATGATATCAAGATGGCTGACATTTTTTTCGTATAGATATGGCATCACTGTACTGACATTAAATTAGTGCTGCCACCTGGCAATTATGAAATGTACCAAAAAAGTTTATTAGCAATCTACAAGGAACTTTTTTGAATTGATTTGTCTCATGATGATTATAATGCATTTAAAAATATTAGTTTCTAACCCACGATCACATTACACTTTAATTTATCTTTGCATCGAGAATTGTCTCGTATTGGCGGGGAGGATGAGTAGATTAGCTAAGGTACATCCACACACTTTATGTGGCAACTGTGCACTAGCACAGTGAGTGACAAGTGGCAACATTTCGTGTATAAGTACAGTGCTTCTTCTTAACTTGAGATTTATATTTACAGCGCATTTATTTATTAACTTTATTTAATTTTTATTTAATAAAATCTTCAGTTCGGCAGCAAACCTCTACTCTTGTGTTTCATTTGATTTCCGTTATGATGCTTACTTGCTAAGCTGTATTCTAACCCGCCTATATTATATATCACTTCACAGCGCCAGCCACATCAACATCAGCCAGAGCCAGCCAGCTAATTCCTCCACGTAAACGCGGCCGCCCGAAAACTAAGATAGATGATGCACAACCTAAAGTGAAATTGCTCGACAGGCTCAAAGCGGCGACAAATAATCATGCTGCCAGTAGGCCAGCTGTCTACGCTTCCACAACAAAGGGTATGTAGGTTAGCACTTGTTGCATTGAAAAAAGGACTAATAGAGATTTCACATGTACAGGTGGCGTAAAGCTGGTCTATGAGGGCCATCTATTCAAGTTTTCGTTTCGGAAAGCTGAATTTTCAGTGTTCCAGTGCTGTTACAGGGAGCACGGCGAGGAGTGCAAAGTGCGAGTGGTTTGCGACCAAAAGAATGTTTTCCCATTTGATGGAGAACATGTCCACTTCATGCAGGCGAGTGACAAGAGCGTAACCTCTTCACAATTTATGCCATGCGACGCAATTGACAGCGCCAAAGAGGAGTCCAAACCGGATTCAAAAGTGGAAATTGTAATTCAAAAGAGCTTGGTGGGTGAGGATGTAGAAGAAGAAGGCCAAATCTTCGAAATACATGAAATTGGAGACGCTGAAATGAGCGAAGCCACAGCTGATGGCGTAGTTGCTGCTGAAGATGATAATTCATGTTCGAAACCCGTTAGGACCGCTGATGAGGAAATCGATCCAACTGATTTTCGCGAGCGCATCAAGCGTCGCCTACAAAAGGCGCTACAAAACAAGAAGAAATAACAAACACTATAGCATCCGGCAGCATCGAAAAACAAACAAATGATTTAAACAATTCATATTTCTATATACATATACTTACTAATCACAAAGTTTCGGGCACTTTTACAAATTGCACTTTATAAAGCGAGAACTATATTAAGCCAATACTTTTGTAATACATTTTGAGGACAATAAAGCCACGATTCCATTCAAAATCTCTAGCACGTAAGCAAAAACCAATGTAGTAAATGTATTCAAGTCAAAGTAACTATCTTAGCTTCATACACATTTAAGTGAATCATTGTACTCAAGTTTTTTGTTTCTAACGCCTTTTTCAGTTACCCAACATGTGCATAATTGTGGACCGCAGACGTTTCTCATCAGCCGAAAGGGTGGCACCCTGCTGACAATTAACAACTTCATTTACCGATCCAATCTCAAATTCTATGGCAAGAGCAATGATATTTTGTACTGGGAATGTGTACAGAATCGGTCGATGAAGTGTCGCAGCCGCCTGAAGACCATCGGCGACGATCTCTATGTAACAAATGGTTTGCATAGTTCCTTTTAATTTTCAACACATATTAATCCGACAAATATTTATATGCAGATGTGCATAACCACATGGGCGACACGAAGCGCATTGAGGCAGCCAAAGCATCGGGCATGCTGATCCACAAGAAACTTAGCTCTCTGACCGCTGCAGATCGCATTCACGGCTGGAATCGAGCGGATCAGATCGATCAAATGGTTAAGTTCGAATCAACATAGGTAACTCAGTGCATGAGCTTTCGAACCTAAGGACACTGCTGATTGTTTGAATTGTTCTATTCAAATAGATAATTTTATAACTAGGCTGATTGAGACATGTCAATTTTAACTTAACTAGCAATATTTAATTTGAACGTTGTGGTCTCAGTACTGCGCATATGCAATGCAGTAACTATTCATATGAAGTGTTATTTACTATCGTTGTTGAACATATTTGTGAAATTAAAAAGACACTTAGTGTAGGTTACAAATTGGTTAGACGGGCCGCTTCATATAGGGAAGTACACTAATATAGTGTTTTCTACAGTTAAAAAACCGTGAAAAGGAAATTGAAAATGTATTGCAAGATAAACGATATAAATCTACAAATCGCATTTACTTGCAATGAGGTCATGAAATACATTAGATTTGCTTTTATATGTTCTAACAAAATTGGAGCGATTCCTACTCATTCAATGTATAGATAAAGTAAACATTTATTATCTTACCGTAGAGCTGATTACCATTCGGCGCGTCTACCGTTAAGTGTTTTATTCGGATTTGATCAAGTTCTTTAAATAGTAAGATGACCTGCCAGTATTTTCATGTGTGTGAGACGCGCATGAGAACCGATATTTTATTTCGGAGTCTACGGCAAAGGTGAAAACACGCGCCTTGCAGCCCCGCGAGTGCTGCGAGCATCGCCACGTTCCGATTTTGCCCACGCCTCGATGGGAGATGAACTGATTTTGGCCAATTATGAGCTTGGGATGATTGCGTGCCGTAAGAATGAATACAGCGTTGCCATCGTAGTCCCTGTATTTGCGCTTACGAGTCCGACCTGTAACGAAAACAATTATTAATTAACAACATATATTTTCTTGTATATGCTTGAATCTCAAACCATATAAAACTATATATTAAGAATTCGATTTATATTTTCCTCATATCTTTATTGATCAAGGAGGAGACAAAAAATCAGACTCAATCTAATTGCCCTACTCTTTTCGTTCTCCCAAATCTTTCGTCTGCTTTAACTGCATTCAGCTTAGATCAAATATGCTCAAAAAATCTGTGCTTTGGCGTCCTCTTGCTGTTGAACCCATTTTCCACACGTTCGCTTTCGTCTGGCCCATTCTAAAATATTTCATCGAATCCACCTTTAACCAATGCGGGTTGCTTGATGCCAGGAGAGAGCGGGCCTGGAACGAAGGAAAATGTACTTTACGAAACTAAAAATCTTTATAGTTTGCAATAATTTACTTCGTGGTCCGCAATCCATTTTGATCCAGCGATTTCAAGTATTTTGACTGTCAAAGAGAAATTAGCTTAGTAATATATAACCAAATCTAGGTCTTAATCTATCTGAACAGATTTAAAGTAACTTCGGTACAAATGAAATATTTTATAGTTCTTGGATTTTCGCATTTTTATTATTTACAACCTTATTCATTTTGAACTTCACTTTTTAGGAAATAAGCTATGGATAAAAACTTATACTTTCCGCATACAAGCTTCTTAAGTATACTTATATTTATATCTCTATAGTTTCTTTGCTAGATCTGATATAAAACGAGGCAATGGAAATATACACATTTTTTCACTAATTGACTGTTATAAGAAATAGTTGCACTTAGGTATAGGTACTCAAAGAGTCCCAACGAACCCTTGGTTAGTAATCCTTGCTGATGTATAGAGATCCATGGCCAGGGCCTATGGCCTGCAATTGGGTCATTGCCGGGCTTTGCTGCCTGTGATGTTGGTGCATCAGTGCCATCATTTGTGTTGATTGTACACTCACCGGCATAGACAGCGGCACACTCAGAGACATGGGCACCGCCATGTGAGCTGAGGTTGTGGCGTATGATTGGGGCAACGGTGGCGGCACAGGTTTATGCTCCATGATGTTTTGGCTTGTTGGCATCGTATTTATTATAACAGGTTTACAATTCACGCTAGCACTCGAGCTCATATTGCTTTTGGCCTGGCAGTAGAGCTGGCAAAGTGGCAACAATTCCTTATGGCGGCGCTTGATGTGGCTGAGGAAATTCCCCGTCGACTTGGTGGTACCTGAGATCAAGCCGTAGCAGCTCGTGCAAGTGGCCTGTATAGCCCCCGGCGTCTTCTGATTGGGTTGTATATTCTTATAAAACTTACCGTCGAGAATTTTGGGGAGCGTGTAAGGTTTCCGTATGGCCATGGTGTCGTCGTCGCTCAGGTATGCGGCAGCAAATGAAGCCAAGCCAGCATCTGTTTCAGGTATGGGTGTAGTATTAGCTGATGCCTCCGACTTCAGTTCCAATTTTACATCAACTGTAAGTAGAAAATGGAATGAATTAGTAAATAAGTTCAAACATTAAAAGTGCAACTAATGAAACAACAACATGAAGACTTTCATGCATTAATGAATTTATTAAAGTTGTTTGGGACCAATGATTTAAATACTAAACGTAGTTTAATTGAAGAGGCTCTTTATTGGAGTTCGGACAGTTCATCGAGTATCTCAACTGTGAATTCTGGAGAGCTGCATTCGTCTGCCTTCACCTCCGGCCCATGGGTATGGGGCGAGCCAGCGATTCTTAGCGTTACATCGTTCACCTTTGATGTGACCAGGGTGGCACGACAACAGTGCTTCACATAACGCGAACATCGCCAGAACACATTTTTCAAGCTCTGACGATTCACCACATATCTATATCCGTTGTAAATTAGCATTATTCGTCCTCGCTGAGTTGTAGTGTATTGTATATTAGTGCTAGTATTTTTATCCTCGAACAGAGCTTTGATCGACTGCATCACACCTAGAAAAAATAAGTAGAATGATACAATAGTGTTAGAAACTTAATTGGACAGACTTATTAAGAATTAGCTAACTTTAAACTTCACAATGGGCTGGTTGGGAGAATTAACAAATTGTTCTATAACATTTTATTTCACTTAACAAACAACATACAAGTTGCAAAGTTTGTTTGCATTCATTATAGAAGTATTCAAATGTTCAACTACGGCTACCACTGGCCAGGTTTCCTTTAATCGTGGCCAATTTATGATCGATATATTCCCGGACGTGCGCTTCCTCTAGCTTGTCACCACGCTGAGTAAAGACTTGGCAAACATGAGCTGCGGCAAGGAATAATATATATATATATTATTATTAAATTGTCGCACTGTAATAATCTATTATGATATGTACTTATGATTGCTTGAAAAACTTCTTCATCTCGTTCGATATCACCCAAAGCAATGCCTTTAAGCTTCTCCTTGCCAATTACCAGATCTGCCACACGCGATGTGTATATGGGCGAGATGGGGACATAAAGCTTCGCCAAATCCGCCTTTGACACGAACACTTTGCTGCCCTTAAACAGCGGTATTGGTGCATCCTTATCAGAGTTTGTGGTTATTACAGTTTCTCTTTGGCTGTTTATGGTTGCTGTTTGCTCGCTTGGTGCTGCAAATATTAAGGTGTTAATGATTGTGTTTAAAAATGTTAATAATTATAGTAAAAAACGTTAAACTAAAAAAACACACAGAATGTTTATTAAATAGCTTTATTTGATATTCAAATATTTTTATGGGACGCCCTACAGAAGTGAGGGAAAAACGGTGTAAGCTGATGCGTTAGGCACACAATACGGCTTTTATTATACCAACATAAAACAACATCTTGCAATTTAGTTTCCATCACGGAAGACAAACGCGATTATCACACTCTTGGAAAATAAAATTGAGCCTTACTAGCACATTATATACGCTTATAATAAAAGTAGGCATGGCTTTCTTCGATTAAGCTATTCACACACAAAAATGAATGCAACACAGAGTTGCTTAGTCAGCCAAGCTTCTGGCAACGCTGGCCATCCATCTGGCAACACGGAAAATCGCCGCAGATGAGAAAACAGACGTATAACAATTTTTTGTAAAAAATCATTACAAATTTATTTTGAAAAGCAACTAAAATCTTAATTACACTAAAAGCATGTAGCATTAATTTGTGCAGCATGTAAGAATGTAAAATTGCATGTAACTTTAATATATGGCCGATAATTTTAAAAGAAACTATGTAAGTTCAGTTGGACTGTCAATTTTTTTTTGTGTAAAGTAAAACGGAGTTTGTGTACAATTTGGGAAATTTTCTGTGGATCTGAGAACATTAAGCAGAGAATGCAAAATCCCAAACGTGTGTGCTGCTTGCATGTATAATGAATATTTAAAATATTTAAAGGATCGGTTTTCGTACAGTTTATTCAATTAGCCCCACAAAATAACCCTCTTTGTTTGTAATGTTATTTTCGTTTATGTACTATTTTACATACTTTCACGCCAATTCGCGCGCAATTTAATTACACTAGTGAAGAGTTCTTGTTAATATTGCAACATGTTCTTAACTAAGTTGCGCATTACTAAACGTGATAAGCTGTTATATATCCCATACTAAATACTAATTATTAATATTGTGTGTACAGTGAAAGTAATAATATCTCTTAGTTCTCAAATAATTTGTATTTTGTGCAACGACTATGTGATAATATAACTAACAATTGTGGGTCGCCGTCCTAATTGCGAGATTGATAGATACCACACAAAAATGCTATTATCATATTCCAAATCCTGTGGACATAACTACCAAGGTTCTTGAATCTACAAAATCGTCTGGTTAAAGTTCAATGTGGTAAGTCAATAAATATATATCTAAAAATATGTAATACTATCAACATCTATGAAAGGTTTTCTAAGCCATTAGGTTCTATCTAGCTTCAATAGTGTTTAGTTGTGAAATTATTAAGCTTGTAAGCCGAAAATATTACGAAAACAATAAAATATCAAAAATGTTACACTGAGGTTGTCGGAATTTTCATTAATCTCGAAGATGAGCATACTGCTTTTAATAGCACATAATCTATTCTGGTAAAAATCGTTTCTGTTCTAGATACCACACCGCCGGACTATAAGATACAGCTGCCCACGCTGAAACGCAGGTCGAGTAGAAAGGAGAGCTTTGATCATTTGGATGTAAGCTTTACGCGCAGCAATAGAGGCAATAATCTGCTAACCATCAACGGAAAGCCCTTCACGCTGAACCGAAGGATCAAGGACGCCTGCTACTGGGAGTGTGTGAAGTTGCGCTGCAAAAATATCAAGTGCACGGCGCGCGTTGTGACCAAATCAAATCAAATCTCAGCTCTGAGGGGGCACCACAACCATCCCTAAAGATAATTGGATAGATAGAACTATTTACTCCAATAAAGAAATTGTTTTTGTTCACAACTAGTACAAGTTCTTTTGCAATCGATGTGAAAGGCAGCGCATTTGGAAGTCCAACAACATAAAGTCTCCTGTTCTTTGCAGATGCACTGTGCCCGCATCGCGGCAGCTACCGTCTGGTACCCAATCGACGCGGTGGTCAGAACCTTCTCTATAATGGACACATGTACACAGTGGAGCGCGAGTATCTAACGACCATTAACTGGGTGTGCACCAAAAATAGCAATGTGAAACTGCGATGTCCGGCCCGTTGCGTGACTGCGGCCAATCGCAGCATCAAGTTGAGTCACCGTAAACACAATCATCCTAGTAACCTGTATAAAGTGCACAAGCCTCGAGCTGGAGCCAACCAGGCCGTAATAAACATCTGACTCTGTCTAACCACATACTTCTTATTGGTGTTCTCATCATCTAGCTGTTACTAACTCACACTAAGCTCCTGACATCCTCCTGCTTTACTAATCATCTCCACAACGTTTTGCCTTTGCATGCAGCTCTCGCAAATCGGCGTTTCGGGTGCACAAGTCGCTCCGGATGCACCATAATCGATGGATTCCGCTTTGTTATTAGCTATCAGTACCGAGAGCGCTGCTACCTCAAGTGCTCTAACTTTCGCAACCAGTGCAGGTCACGGGCCGTCCTGAACAAGGTGACGGGGCAGGTGCAGCTGCGCAATGGCATCCACAATCACACCCGTGCACAACAGCAGTTGGCTACAAAATTTTCAAATTGAGCAAGTACACAAGACATACACAATCACGCTCACACACCGACACACATACAGCACGTGCCATGTATAATAAACCGTATATCGTATGCAAATTAAATCACCTGCTTTTCACTAAGAAAATACATACTCTCATCATAAGAGGCCAATTGAAAATAAGATCTATGACTAATCTATTCTCTTACCTATTTTAGACAATTCAGAAGTACGCTCCGGGAATGTGGCGCAATATGTGCGCTCTAACCGTGGCACGGACCTGGTCTTCTTTGAGGGCAACACCTACACGCCCAACGAGAAGCTACGCGAGGGTCAAAAGTCACGGGACTGGAAGTGTTCCATGTACCACAAGGCTAAATGTCGCGCACGTCTAGTCACACGCATCACCGGCCGAGGCGACTTGATCCATGTGACCAGCCAAACGCATACCCACGAGCCCATGTATCTGCTGAAGCAAGAGGGCCAAAATATTGATAAGGTCGGCCTTACGCGAAATCCACTGTGCGGCGGAATACGTCCAAATAAGTCGGGACTGGTCAAACTAAGCTAAAGCTTTTGAGAGCTACAATAAAATTTTGTTTGTGTGAAGCAACAAATCCATTGATTTTCTTTCAATAGGCGGACCTGATTTCATCATATATTCCACTAATATCTCTCTTTCTCTTTCCATTTATAGATGATTTTGAAGACTATCTGCCCGTGGATTCAGTGTTGACTCCAGAAGGAAAACTGTCTCTTAACTGTTCAACATTGCGCTTCATTCGCGGCCAACGCAAGTCCGTCCAACTTGTATATGGCCCATATGCATATGCCAAGAACAATGAGCACGGGTCTACTACGTACTGGAATTGTCGGATTAGACGTACTGGGCGGCCAGCCTGCCATGCCCGGCTGTCTACCACGAAGCTGCCGAATGGCCGGTACAAAGTCTGTCTGACACGTCCAGAGCACAATCATGCGCCGTCTAAACGTATCATGCGCATGCTGAAGTAGACCCGGTTTAGAGTTTAAGCAGAATATCTGACAAATATATGTAAGCCCTGAGGCAAAACGACTTGAATGTGACTTTCTAATTGATTACTTGTTTAAGCAACACCCTAATATGTCAACCTAATTAATGTTCTTGTTTATTCCATGTCTAGAAAGCAGCGTTGCTATCTACTCGGCCACATCCCGCGGCCGCATGCAGCTTATCTACGGCGGTCAGCCGTTCATATTCGAGAAGACCTTAAAGTTGTCGACGGGCGAGGAGAAACGCTATTGGCGCTGCAACCAATGGTGGAATCAAAAATGTCGCTCGAGGGTTTACACAATAAACGATATCGTCTGCCCCCTGAATCGCTTCCACACGCACGAGGAGATTGTACGACGTAAGAAACGGGTACGACGTGTA
>JABVZX010000297.1:7571864-7583111 GCA_020883565.1 Drosophila pachea
GCCTCAGGCAAGCCGCGCATGAAACGCAAGCCGCGTGTCCTGTTCTCGCAGGCTCAGGTCCTGGAGCTGGAATGCCGCTTTCGGCTGAAAAAATACCTGACCGGCGCCGAGCGAGAGATCATCGCACAGAAACTGAATCTGTCCGCCACCCAGGTGAAGATCTGGTTCCAGAACCGTCGCTACAAGTCCAAGCGGGGCGACATCGATGGCGAGGGCTTTTCCAAGCAGCTAAAGCTTAAGCCGGACTCACTGCAGTCGCCGACGTCGACGTCGCTGCCCCCGCCGCTGCCCAGCCACATGATGTGGCCCCCCACCGGACAGCAGCTGCAGCTGCAGTAGCAGCCGGACAGCACCCGGCACCTGACAGTGAACTATTTAACTTATTCGGACTACGGAGATCTTATGTTCTAGCCAATGCAAATGCCTCATAACTCTAGTACCTTGTTGTATATAAAATACTATTGGACAATAAATAAAGTTTAAGACCAAAGCAGCGAGGAAGTTCCGTGCGAGGGATAATAATAATATGTAAATCGATAGCCCTTCATCAGGTTCAGGTTCTCAATCGGGAAGGAGTTCATCCTTACAGAAGCAGTTCGCCCGTTCTCTCTTCTCCGTTCTCCGTTCTCCATTCTCCGTTCTCCGTTTCTTCAATTCGATTTACTTGGCTCCACCCCGTTTCGCTTCGATCCGAATCGAGGCCTCGACTATAGTCGGCGCGCATTTAGTATATATGGCGAGGCGGCGAGTAGCTGCCACCGATCCATTAGGCACCGCATCTGCGTATAATTGTTGTCGATCGCCGCATAAATCAATTTTATCAAAAAGAAACGATCAGTTTTATGAATAAATGAGGGAAACGCCAAAACAATTTCCGTTTTCATTCTCGAAAGTGAAACGAAATGAAATGCTTTTCCTTTCGCTATTCGCATCAGTTGAAGGGTTGCTGCGCACGGGCGGGGGCGGGGGCGGGGGCTGCCGTTGGGGCTACGGCGGCAACCCAGACATTACAAAGGTTGCTTTTATGAAACGTTTAAGTGGCAGCAATGCAACTGTAAAATGTTTTCCAAACACCAAACGGCACAGATACGCATGCCAGGCGCAGGCCCGGGCCTGCCACAGAAACACATACAGATACAGATGCAGATGCAGATACATTTGCAGGGCAGCCGAACAAGACATTTATGACAGGCCACCGCGCATCGGGCTAATATTTCATGGCGTGTAGCGGTGGGGGGGGGGGGGGGGGGGCGAAGTAGCTGCCTTGCGGTGGTGCAGTGGTTGCTCTGGCGCTGGAGTGCCATATCAATTACTCAACAAACACATGCCACTGGCCGCAGTCGAAAGGGCCGCACGGAACAGGCAGCAGGGGCAAGTGCAGCCGATCACACGTTTTGGTGTTCTCCAACTTCAGATCTGAGGCATCTTTGACAGCCTGAACTTTCGGCTAGCTTGGGCTGTTCTTTTCGGGGCCCCAACCCGGTTCAAATGTCAATCACAGGGCATCAGGCGAAGACTTTGATCAAATTTGACAGGCAGCCCCCAGATATTAACGGGGCAATTACAGTAGAGCACATAGGGCAGATCGAGTGGAAAGAGAAACCGTTTAATTCGCACTTAATTCTTATACTTATATACTTCCATGCTTATATACTTTCATGCTTATATACTTGTCTACTTATATCCTTGCATACTTGAACACTTATATACTTGTATTCTTATGTACGACCACACTTATATACTTATATATTTATTTGCTTATATACTTATATACTTGGCTCTTATGCTTATATATATTCTTGCTACCTATACATATTGTGAGGCACTAAATATAGCGAAGCAGATGGAGACTTAACGAAGGCAATAGAAATAACTGGGCAATCCCAAAGACTTGGGGGCGTGGCTAGCACAGTGGCAAACAAAACGCCCCGCTGGACGGGAAGCGAGGCGATGTCAAGTGCCTTTAAACGTTGCCTAATGGACCACACTGACCACGGAGACGAGGAATGAAGAAAAGTTATTTTCCACATAGGATATGGCGATCCGATGGAGCCAGAAATAATGCCGGCTACATTAAGGTTTCGTCTTACAATGTCGTCGGCGGCGACGTGTGCTGAGCGGAGCCTGGGCCGAGAGCGAGTCTAGACCGAGTCTCAAGTGGAAAATTTGTCATTTTCCCATATATCACATGGGATCGGTAAGATAAGCAAGTGCAAGTGCTGCGAGGATCGTGGCCGGGCTTGTAGCGCCGTTTAATTCATGTTGCGTCAAAGGATCAAAGGCGCCACAAGCCGCAACCGCAGCTCCCTATCGCCTCTACTCTCCGTCTCACCCGCTAGCATCCCTTCTGCCGCTCTGCATCTGCTTTCACCGCTTTCGTTTGCATTTCCTCAATTTCGAGCGTGGCGCGGGAAGCCGCCAAAGTAAGAGTTGGGTAAGCAAATTAAAGATTTATTAACAACAATAAATAAACACTATGCGATCAAGCGGCAACAATTAACCTCCCAAATACACTGACAGAAATATCTACAACAATGTTTTTCCTCCTTTTATTATCAACTAACAGGGATTTAATATTTTTCTCTTTTGCCGCTTGCAATGAAACTCATTTTCCAGTTGTTTCTTCTGCTGTTTACTTCTTTTCTTTGCAAGATTTTCTTCGCCATTTTCTTTCCAGTTCTCCCCGACTTTCGCTTGCCGCTGCTCGTTTTCGCATTACATAATTTCCTAATTGATTTCCCGCCTCTGCGCCCTTGGCTGTCAGTGCCCGACTTCATCTTTAATCTTTGCTCCTAGGCGGCGCTGTCAAGTGGATTTCTTTCAAACAAGCCCAAAGACTTTGACATTTTATCAGCACAAAAAGAAAACAAAATTAAATAAAAAAAAAGAGAAAAGAAAAATAAAAGGAAAAAATCCATTGAGTTGTTCATTTTGATCCATTTATGTGGCCATAAAAATCGCGAGCTCATTTTCCACATTTCTCTTTGTAGAATCTACATTGTGTCGTATGGCTGGGTAAATGGGGAAAGGGGCAAATGGTTCTGCTTTATATCCATCAGTTCTCCCCGCCGGGCTATTCAAGTGGAAAATTGTGACAATTATATACAAATTAATTGAGTAATTGCATACGAAGCCGAAGATCGTGTCGCTTAAAAGCCTTTGATTTATAGCCTGTGGAAACAGCTCCCGAGGGGCTTGAACCCCAGAAGCCAGCTCATTGATTCGCTTCGCTGATATTGAATGAACCGGAATCGAGCTTCCTCCCGCTTACAATATTCTCTTGCACTCCAGGCACCTGCAGACAGTCTCCAAAAAGTATTACGAATGCGGAAAGTCTTCTCACTGTCGGGAGTGAAGAATAGAATCTTGGAGTGTTGAAGAAAATCAATATAACGAATTAAGCAGCATTTCTAGTATCTTTCATTTTTAATATAATAGATTTTATATTAAAAATTATATTTTATGTGATCCTCGATTAATTACATACTACTTTTTAGGTACCTTATCGTCTTATTATAGTAATTAGAAAGTCATTCTGCAATTAATTTGTACGGGAAGAATGAAACAGAGCTCTGGTCAAATATGTAGATTGAGGAATGATTCCGGTTAAGTAGGTCTTCCTACTACTACAGACTCAGAGCATTTATCATATAAAGACTTTGAATATGGAAAAATATTTAATCGAAAAATATTTACAAGTATTATAATAAATAAAATAGTTTTTATTAAGTGAAGACTTTGAATAAGGATTGACATGATTGTGATAATATACAAATACTTTATGATATATAATATGATAGTAATATAAAATATAAAAGTTGTAATTAAGTGAAGACTTTGAATATGAAGTGTTATAATAAAAAAGATTTAAAAGTATTGTAATATATATAAATTTGTGCCAAAAACATTTTTTGGGATAGAAATTGATCCGGTTTTCACATTTCACATCTTCAACATGGATTTATTTATATATTAGTGAATAACTTACAAAACTAGAGCCATCTTATTAAGCCTACATATACCAGAAAATTGTTTCAACACTATCAGCAACAGCATCAAAATGAATGCATATTTAACGAGTGAATGGATGAGGACTCCATTTTAATTCTTCGTAATACACTTTGCAACATCTGTTGATGTTTTGGCTAGAAGAAGATTGGATTGCAAAATATATCGAACAGCGTGGAAACTATCGTTATACGATGATTGCAAACGGTTGCTGTGATTATTGCATACACATTGCATCGCCATTTGCGGATTAGATCGAAAAGTAACTGTGCAACGGAACGAGTTTGGTAATATCTAAACGAACGAAAAAATTGATCCCTTATACTAATTTTAGACTTTTAGTTCTGTCCGTTTATAGAATACCCAATCGAAAATGACTTCAACGGATCAGAAGTCATCGTATTATTCGATTTTTAAATTTCAACGGAAATGTAAAGAAATGTACTGCTTGTTTGCAATGGACTAGGCAAGCAGTATAATACTTATTTAGAAGCAGTGTGAATGTGGAAGTCAAGAAGCAGTGCACAATTGGAGCAAGCAGTACACTGCAGCTAACTTTTTGAGTAAAATTTCAATCCAACGGAATATATAACATTTAGTTGAAATAGACTTTTAAGTTTTTCGTGCACATTATACACTTGTTGGACAACAAAAGTTCTCGCTCTAAGATAACTGTCGAAATGAATAAATGCAATCAATAACTTTATCTGCTTCTTCAAGATTCGTTTGCTCAAAACAAACACGTCGTCAAACACTTGCCAGAATCAATCACTCGCAATGTGGGTCGCATTTCATAATATTGGTTCAAATGAGGATCTAATGTCACGCAGTAAAGGAGCTTGAATGCCAGTGTAAAGCAAAGCAAACAATTGAAGTGCTTCTTGATAAACCATTAAAGCGAATCGAAAACCGCAAAAACAACAACTTTGACAACAGCGGGGATAACTCGGTGGTGGGTGCACAGAGCAAACAAGGACTCCACGAGCTGTGCCAAGTTAATTGAAAATATCTATTCATCATGCGTCGTTTTCATTTTCCGTAATTTAATACCTGTTTGGCGTCTCAGTAAACTATTTCCAGTTAATCGTATCAGCAGTCACAACAAAAAGTTCAGCTACGCCATTCATTGAAGAACTCTCTACAAAGGCAACCACGTGGCAAGCATCATTATACTAATTACTCGAGTATTATTGAAATGCATTGAATTGAAAACTTGTAACGAGCTGAAATCCCCTCAACTGCCAGTTCACAGTCGGCAGTCGGCAGTCGGCAGCTCGTAACTCATAACCCGCCACCCCGGCTGCAACACTTTGAGCACACTTGAATATTGGTTACTTACTTACCCATTTCTGACCGCAACTTCATCAGTAACACTGCAGTAGAATTGAAGGCGTGCGCGACTATCGGATACCTAAAGATCATATTCTAAAGAAATCTGATTCACGGTTCTATATGGAAATGAATCCATAAAACTCAAAGTGAAAATATTAGAGTTAAACTTTACTGTTATAGATTGTATTTGAGACTTTTTTCTAACAAAAACTGTACTCATGTGTGTGCTAGATTAATTTCATAATAATGCATACATACCCTGTACGGCCACATTTAATGAATTCAGACTCATAACACATGCTGCTTCTTCTTGTTTTCGCTGCGGCCGCCGTCACTGACTCTGACTTCGGCTGCCCGCGGCGGCAACGGCAGTCGGAGCCCATTGGCATTAAGAGTCATTGAATTGGCAATAAAAAGATTATAGCCCGAAGGTGTGAAGTGTGACAGAGAACAGGCGCAATCACCCCACCCGAAGCGTGAACAAGAACATCTGTTTAGCTCAGGCACAATCTCGCTCACGCTCCGACTCGCTCTCCGACCATCTCACTCATTCGGGCAACGCCGCGCGGCGAGCACGCGGCCATTTTGCTCTTCCGACCAATCAGAGGCCATTGTGAGTGAGCTTGTCGGCCAATGGAAAGCGTTCAACTTGCAAATGCGCTCACAGAGAAATTACTCACTGAGCGTTTGGTGAAAATAAATACATGGAAATTGCGGCGACTCGACTTTTTATACGTGAAGAGGATAGAATTAAAGAATCGAAATAATAAAGAAAAATTATATTACTTGATATGATATATTAGCTTAGGTTTAACACCTTGCCTGAGTTTATATAACATACTCAATTGATATATAATATTTAATAATGTTTGGCATTTGTTCGATATTCTATTCTAATGGTTAATTATTTTGTAATACATTGATTTGCAGCTCTTGCTAGCTAAGCCTTAACCTTAACTCGTGAATGTGAAGTTGAACGTTAGAGAGAACCATTGGGTTAGCTGGAGCTATTTTTGTTTGTAACCCAAGACGATTCCGCATAATTTCCCAATCCAAACAAAGACCGATGCAAACAAAACAGAAGCTAAATTGGTTCTTAAGGAAAATGCCTGCAAGTGTTGCCCTACTCGGACTGTACCGTGACGAACATGCCAAGTCGTAGTTGAAGCCCGAGTTGATTGCACAATACCTAACACATTTATAAACAATAAACAGGATGCAGGCACTAGCTAGAAGAAGACGCGCTGCAAGCGAGGCATATTCGAGATTTTACGATAATTCTTTGTTTACAGCTCACTTGAGAGCAACTCAAACGCTGCGCTCTGGCCAATAAGCGGGCGCACGGCCAGCCCACGCCCATCTAACTCAAAAGCGAACAATAAAAATAGCACAGAGTCCACCACCACCAGCGCCACTTGAGTGCCACATGCGAGCACTACGCGAGTGATTCTCTCGATGATCCATCCAGAGGCCGGATATTTAAAGAGCGCTCGCGGTACGTCAGCAGAGCGCATTCGTGACGCAGCCGCCGAGACGTGAGGACACACGGAGAATAATCGGAGAAAATCTTATATATATATATCTATATATACGTATATTGCTGATTAGTGCTTCAAGTGAGATATGTTGAATATGGAAAGTGCGAGCGCCGGCGCCTCGATTGCGGGCCTGAGCAAAACCCTAACTACGCCCTTTTCGATTAACGATATACTGACGCGCAGTCAGCCCGCGCGTCGAGTCTCCAACTCGGATCCGGAGCCGGAAATGGGCTCCAAGTCGCCGCCGCTGTGCTGCCGCGATCTCAGCCTCTACAAGCTGTCCCAGGAGCAGAGCGATCCTGGCCAGCAGTCGAACTATCTACAGTTCTATGCGCTCGATAACAATAACCAGGCCAGCTCATCGTCAGCTGCCCCCACCGCTTCCGCCTCCCTGCAACGAAAGCTGAGCTACTTTGGCGCCGCCCTGTCCGCCGCAGCCGGACCCCTCGACATGCGACGCTGCACGAGCAACGACTCCGGTAAGTCGCGTCCTTTGTTGCCAAATTGACTCTATTCACGCCTGACCCTAATGGGCTATTGGGCCGAGTAAGCCTTCGTGCGCGCGCCTTGTGCTAATTTTTGGCAATAATTTGGCTTTTCAGACTGCGATTCGCCGCCGCCTTTGAGCAGTTCGCCCGCCTCCTGCGGCGCCGGTGGCTACGGGCGCGCCAATTCTCCGCTCTCCCACGACGAAAGCCTGAGTGGCGGGGCGCTGAGTCGCAAGAAGCGTTCGCGCGCTGCCTTTAGCCACGCCCAGGTTTTCGAGCTGGAGCGTCGCTTTGCCCAGCAGCGGTATCTGTCCGGGCCGGAGCGCAGCGAAATGGCCAAGACATTACGCTTGACCGAGACGCAGGTGAAGATCTGGTTCCAGAACCGCCGCTACAAGACCAAGCGCAAGCAAATCCAACAGCACGAGGCTGCGCTCCTCAGCGCCACGAAACGTGTTCCAGTCCAGGTGCTCGTGCGGGAAGATGGCAGCACAGCCTACGCGCACATGACGCCCGGCGTCGCTGCAGCGGCGGCAGCGGCTGCCTCCGCTTACCCGCACGGCCTGGATCCCGCGCTGCTCAACATCTACAGGCATCAGCTGCAGTTGGCCTATGGAAGCCTGCCCTTGCCGCAAATGCACTTCCCGTACTTCTATCCGCATCCCAAGGTGCCGCAGCCCATTCCGCCGCCCACCCAGCCGAGCTCGCACCCCGCTAGCTTTGTGAACGGCTCCTCAGCCTCGTCGTCGCCCACGCGCAATCCCAGTCCCGGCCAAGCAGCCCAGGTGGTCAGCCTGGAGAGCGGCGCCGAGAGCAACCAATCGGCTAACGAGGATTGCGAGGAGAATGTGGAAATCGATTAGATGCTGGCCAGCTGCTGGCTCTTATAGTTTGATCTTTGTGATAACGATTCGTGGAAGGAATAGGGGGAGGCAGAGAGCGGAGAAGGGGCAGAGAAGGTTGCAGCTATTCTCTGGCTGATAGCTTTAGTAGCTTTAAGTTTAGTCCTATGTAAATAAATACTAAAGTGTTTAATCAAATAAAAGCACATAATCAAATGGAAACTCCAAGCGTTTCACTCCGGCCTGGGCCACCGCTGGAGGACTATTCCGATAAGATGCCTCATATTGATAGATGAGGCATCTACTTGCGCAAGCTTCAAGCCGGATTCGTCCCGTACGAATCTGACCTCATTCGGCATCTCGAATCTCTACTTGAGAAGCGACAGGCCGATCAAGCGGAAAGTGCCTCAATATCCGTTCCACTGAAGTGTTCCATGTGTGTGGGCCGAGGCTTGCGAAAATCAAACCCAGATGATGATGACGGCGTCAGCGCTGGGCACTCCACGTCGGCATAGAAGTGCTTCAATGTGTCAGGCCCAGAGTCGGGCGCAGAGTCTCTGACCCACAAATGTCTGTTAGCCGTTTGCCGTTTGCCGTTTTCCGTTTGCCTGGCGCTTTCGCACAAGATCAGCGGGTGGGGGATAGGGAAGGACTAGTGCGGGTCCTTAGGCGCGCAGCTGGTGGCTGACGACAACAAGGACTTGACTCAAGTGCCACACGGCGACGATTTCAACGGTCCCCGTTTACAAACAAACAAAAGGATCTCGTCCATTAGGATCTCAGCAATTGCATGATCGCCAGCACTTCAGGCGGTAGCCTGCACCGACAATGCGTCTCGGATTACAAATGCTGTGACTTGATGTGGCCACAGATCACTGAACCATCACTCCCGCCACGCCCCTACGCTGTCTCCGGCCTCCCCATTTGGGCAAGTGGGGCGTGCGTCTGGCAACTGAATAAACAATGGGCCGAGTCCCATCTCTGCCCACATTCTCTAGCTAAAAGCCAAGCGAGTCGCGACTAATTTGGGACACTAAAATCAATTGACATTTGAAATTATTTGTGTCAACAAAGCCATAACTGGCGCCCCCCGCCCCCGCAGCCTGACTCACTCTTTGCGATAATTCATTTTTCGCGCCAGCACAGGAAGCGATGGGAGACGCAGGCCTAAGACATTTCTAACGACTGCGATAGCTGGCGTATTTCCTGCTTGCATTCAGATAGATAAATATAAAGATCGATCTATCGATCAACCGCTTCAAAGGAGGGCTGATAGAGCTAACACTAGATGGTAGGGGGTCTTATGCGCCGGATCTTATAGGGCGGCTCTGGTTCAGGTTGGTCAAGCCAATGGGAAGCCTATTGCCAGGTGCTCCCTTTGACTCGCAATCGTTTCCAGCTGAAAGTGAAATTCTGTGTTCCAATTCCACAGTTCCTCAGTGGCACTCGTAATGCATTTATCTGACATGCTGACGGCTTGCGCTGCATGTGGCACATATCAGTTGCACGGACTCCTTCTGGAGGATGTGCTACCCGTGCACTTCTCGCACTGTTTATATTCGCCGCTGTTAAAGGATTTGTTTACGCAGACCCTTTTTATGGCGAGGTCGGCCTCAGCGTCAGCGACTGCCGACTGCCCTTTCAAGAGACCGCTCCTCGCCATTCGCACAGCGAGTAGCTGTGATATTAGTCACGGCTACATGTGGCGTATGCGCAATATTTGAATTGCAATTAGTCGTCTGTCGTCTGTCGTCTGTCGTCTGTCGGCTGGAGGCTGGCGGCTGTCGCTTGTCTTTGCCGAAAAGTCTTGCATAAACAAATTCAAATTTTGTTGCCTATTTTACACTATTTGGTTAAACATTTTTGGGGCCTGCATTCTTAAGCGGCCACTGAGAGTGCATTTAATGGCGAACTGCAACTGGCTATAGCAGTGCTCGATCGGACAGATTAAAGTATAAACAAAACGTTCACTTAATGCACAATCTGTGAAATGCATTTCCCATCTTAGCCCCGCTTTTCTTTTGGCCCATTTGCGTGCACTTTGCTTCGTAGCGCTTCGTCGTGCTGTTGTCTCGTCGTTTACCCCTTGCCCGCCCCTCTCCCTCTCTCTCTCCCGCGCCCCGCGTCTCGAGACCCTCACACGTTGTCTTTCGGCTGTTGCGTCTGTTGCACACATGTGCGCCAGCCATAAAAGGAGCTGAGGCTGAGGATGGGCCTGGGAGCGGGCACTGGTATTGGGTAGGGGAAGGGGAATGGGCATGAGGATGAGGCGACTGACACTTCGATTTGCAGCTAACTCGCTGCCATTGTTGTTGTTGTTGCACGTGCAGGCTGTTGATCGTAGGCGGGCTTGTTTACGAAACAGCCAAACTTCTTGGTACAATTAACTCAACGACATATTCATTGAATCGGGCGGCATTCGTCGGGTCAATGGTGGACGAGCAATTTGAATGGTTTAGAGAAAATTCCAATCGATTATTTTTCTTAATGATGTTATAAGAGGATAGAGGCTGAGTGCAGGAAGAGTGCAGGGGAAAGGCTCAAGATTAAAGCAGTCGAACTTCTTCGCAAAGAGAGAGAGAGAGACAGAGAGCGATAGAGAGAGAGAGAGAGAGCGGTCCGAGTAGTGCCTTGCACTCGGAATGAGTTAATGAAATGTTTCGCCCCCAATAAATGCCGTAAACAAAACAAAAACAAAAATGAAAGAGGAGCATGCGAGAATGATGCGTTGCGCTATTTATGTTTATTTTGTTTTGAAAATTGTGCGTTTAATTTATAGTTAATTGTTTTTCAGCTTTTCATTAA
The DNA here is from genome assembly GCA_020883565.1 of Drosophila pachea. Lineage (NCBI taxonomy): Eukaryota > Metazoa > Arthropoda > Insecta > Diptera > Drosophilidae > Drosophila > Drosophila pachea. Next base: position 7,582,878 of record JABVZX010000297.1, read on the forward strand.
CCAAACGAAACCGAGATGGAACGCGATGGGCTGGTTGACTGTGTGCGGTCCCCGAAATTTCATGGGAAGTCCACACCTACATCCACGCCCACACCCACACCCACACCCACACCCACAGCCGCAGCCACACCCACTCCCATTCCCACAAGGCGCACACACATTGACACGCAGCAATTGTTGGCGGATGATGATGATGCTATTTGCGCAAGCTGTTGATGATGTTGCATCCACAAG
>JABVZX010000297.1:7706923-7739268 GCA_020883565.1 Drosophila pachea
TAAGTCTCCAGACGATGCTGTTGTCGCGGCCGACATAATCTGTTCATTTCCCTCGTTGATAGATTTGGACACATTCAACGAATCCTCATCCCCTTTCACTTGGCGCTGATTCACGCTGGATCGCTGACTTTTGGCTGATGACTTCTGACTTTCTGGTTCCGTGGGGTCAGTAGCAGTCTGCTCCGTTTTAGCATCCGAAGCTAGAACTAGCTGACTGACCTTGGGTGAAGGAGTCTTTGATGCTAGGAGCTTAGGAGAGCTAGCAGGAGAACGTAGTTTACCAGCTGCAGGTTCAAGAGGGATCACAGGGGCTGGGGAAAAAGACTTGGTATCGCTTTCAGTTGAAGATTGCTTCACTTTTGTCTTGGGCTTGACAGGCGAGGGGGTCTTCTGTTTGTAGCCCTGCTTCGTCAATTTGGGCTTAGCATCCAGTTCCGGTGAAGGTTTTAGTCGGCGTTGCGTCTTTTCCTTTTCGGTGGGTGTGACACGTGCTGTCTGCTCCGTGGCCCTGCGCGGTTTCTGATCTTGGGGTGATATGCGTTTTTCTTTCCGGCTAATTAGTTTCTCCTTACTAGAGAGAGCTGCTTTGGGGGCCTCGCTTTCCTTGGATTTGATTGACTTGGGCTTCTCGGAGCTTTTAGCTAAAACCTGCTGTACGGCATTACGCCATTCTAGTTTTTGTTCTATGATGCTAGCCATCGCCTGCAGAAGCTCGTTTGTTAAATGCGGCTCGTGACCCGCCACAATCTTCGAGGTGCGCACCTTGAGATCCAATTTCGTGGTTAACTCTGCAACAAATTTCCGCATTTCTATTATGTTCTTTCATATGGATTCTTACTGCAACTTTACTGCTACCAGAACTCACTTGTGGCATCAATCATCTTTTGCAAAAATCTCGTTTTATCATTCCTATTAAAATGTATTTTGTCAGTCTAGCTGTATTTGTGGTTGGATATTAGAAGAAGCCTCACCGATCGTTAATGTTCTCGAATAGCTGCTCCTCCGGTGTGTAGAGGCCCTCAAAGCACCCCGTTTCCCTAATAAACTAAAAAGGGATTACTTGTCTCAGCTCTGCCTCTGTCAGCACTGCCTTACCGCCGTGAAGATGTCCATCAAGTAGCGAAACGGAGGCTTCTTAAGCAGTTTTTCCGACAGCGGTGGTTTCTTTATGAACTTGCCAAGACTCTGCTGAGTGGCTTTAATAACAGCGGGATCCAACTCCTGATCAGACATGGTCGACACGAGTTCCGAATAGCAAACGATTTTTTAACAATTGTCTTGTTTGTTTGGCCAATTGTCAGTGTAAGCCCGTTGCCAATGGAAACCCCACCAAGTGCAATAAAAAAACAAGCTCCAGCTGAGCATGCGTCAGCAAAATATACAGAAAGTTGGCTAATATTTCAACTGTTATTGAAGACTCACCGAAGGTAAACATTAAACCCATTTATCAAAAAACCAGAAGCTTTACACGCCTTCACTCCGATTAGAATGTCCCAGTCATATATTAAAAATGTATTTGCCAATTCTTTTCATTTACAAACTCTAGGGAATAATACACGTTGATAACACCCTTCTGCTTTATTTATTAGATATAAACATCTTTTCGTACAACATGGTTTGCATTTAGTTGACCTTATGAGGGTCACAGCGGCATCTAAACTCTGTCGGGTCGTGGCTAATGGACGATACGGATTGAAAATACCTTTACAGCTAACAAATAACTTAGAAATGAAATGTTTTTTTTTGTTAAATTTGTAACATTTTTGTAATGGCCAATAAATTTGCAAACAATTATGCCAACGAGCAATCAGTTATGCGGTTACAAATGAATGGTTAAAAACTAGATGGGTTGATTTAACATTAATAATTCTCAAAACTAAACTAAGCATTAAACGAGTAATTAAAGCTAATCATACAAAAATTATAAACATACTTTGGGGCTGGATTTGGGGCAGACTCTGCAAGCAAATTGGCGGCAACTACAAAGGGCTGACAGTGGATTAACAATAAGATAAAAGAAACACACGTCATTATACGATAGTATGTCATAGTATATAGTACAGGTTTAAATAGCGTAGCGCTTAACATATCTATACATATATTTTTATATCATTTATAGAGGTGCATATATCAATATATGTCTGATAAATATATAATTTACATTTAGTGCAGCAGTTTTTTTGCCGCTGCAATTAAAAACAATGTGTAAAGTTAACTTTTTTTCTTTCTCTCTCTTTCTATCGATCTGTCTACCTTTCTCCATTTCTCTCTGTCTATGTATCAATTCTCACAGTGATTTTCGCTAATTATAATGCCGTAGCACTTAAATTATAGTTAGTCAAGCGTGACCAAGCTGCTACAATTCAAAGAATTCGTCTTGTTGCTTCTCCAGGCGCTTCAATGAGTTTTGAACGCGACGCGTCTGCGTTGTATTCAACAATTGCGCTGTGTCCGAGTTTCCACTGCCCGTCGAGCTGTGTCTCTGATGATGAGGCGGACGATTGTTGTTATTGTTTTTATAAGAGCTGTTAAGCTGATGATTGCGCCGCTGCGGAAAGATATCCGTAGTGGCACTGACACATATGTCCGCATCGCTCTGACTATTCACCATACTAAAATATAGACAGGGGTTAGAGCGGTTTACAATTGAAAATTTATAATCAAATGGTTCGCCTCTTACTCCTTGGAGCGTTCCACATATTTGCGCGACTCAGATATCGTGTTGTCAATTTTGTTGAGAAAATCATTCATGCATTTGCGGTTCTCCTCCTCGGGTGTCATGGCCGCAACAGAGTCCAAAGACTTGCTTTGCTTACTGGTACATGTCGCGTTATGGTTGTGCATCATTACGGCCGGATCCTCGTCACTCGCCTGCACGAGCAGTTCTCCGGCTATGGAATATGGTCGCGGTGAGCTTTGCAGTTGACCGGAACGTGAGGTCGACGAGCTGGACGAGATGTTGGTATTACAGCTATTGCTGCTGCCGCTGCCATCGCTATTGTAGCAATTTGTTTGGCTCAAATTGTTTGCATTGTTCATAGCTTCGCGATGTAAATTAGCATCCGGCGTGGAGGGCGGCGAGGACAGTGCATCTGCCAGTAGGTCAGTCCCATTTGCCTGCAAATAGTAGGGTGACGTCTTCTCCACGGGCACAAGCAAAAACTGACGCAAGAAAAGGCTGTCCGAGGCGAAAAGGCGATTTGCGCGGCGTATTTGCTCCGTCTATTTACAAAAAGAAAAGATATTGTTATATTGATCAATACTCTATTGGTGCCTACGAATATTTAATGAATATAAATCAATTACAAAATTTAAATCTACTATCTTAAGTATTCGATCTTTTAAATCCACTGCAGCCCACTCAATTAAAATACAATTTTCGCTTGACAGTGTTAGTAGGATCACAGTTTACTGATTTCTCGCCAACTGATTGATCGATGGCGGAGTTTACATAGCCATTTCTGATATATGAGAATCGGAATGATTGATTAGGCCAACAATGGCATGGCATGACAAAACAGTCTATCTACAATCCCGGTCTGTTTGCTGCTAATCTGAATAAAAGCTGTACAAATATTGACACAGCCACAAGTATATTAGGGCCCATTTTAGTAGCACTCGTGACAGTAGTCAAATATATGTAAGTAAATGTATGTATGCAAATGATATTCAGTACACTGTCATGGTTTCGAGACGCATCTTTTTCTCTCTGTAGTTACACTGATAAGACTAAACTAAACTGATAAACAACTAGACAGGCAGTCGTTGTTTTCTGCTGCACCGCTTTCAGTGTTCAACTTTGTTATTCAACAATAATTATCTAAAGCTATCTTGTTTAGTTAGTTCACACCATGGTGTCGCATTTGCGCACAGCGGAATCTCAGTTTATTAAATCGATAAAGTTGAAAGTTGCCTGACATTTGAAAAGTTTCAAGAACTCGCGTGCAAGACGGCAGTTAAAAGAAGCCATTGCAAGTTGTAACGAATTCCACATGTGCTATCCCCCCGAAAGATGGATTAAATCGATGTTTTATTATACTGTGCAAGCTCCACGTAAAATTGTATTAATAACTATGCTTTACATACCGTTGCACCATATTTGAGCGATATTCCCTGAAGTGTATCCGTTTTTTCCACCGTGTGCCGTATAAGGATTTCATTATTTCTTAGATTGTTGCAGCAGGTGCTCCCATATTTTTTGAGGGTGCGTGAAGATTCGCGTATCGATTGTTTTTCGTTGAACATGAATTCGGTGTCATCCATATCAGGCACGATCTCTTGAAACTGCAAATGATTCGAATGAAGTGAAAGGGAGTTACAAATTGTGGTGCCACTTTTTATTTTTGTATTGTTTAGGGCAACAACGGCAATGATGTCATTGTTCTATTATACAATTCATATCCATTTCACTGTGTAAATACGAAACTATTCCAATGAGTTATAACAGGCAATTTCTATGAGGTGTGCATTGAGCCTCAACCGCAGACCCACTCACCTGAACTCCCCACGGTGACTGCAACCAAAGGGAACCAAAAGCTAAAACACAATTGGAATTTTCCGCCCAAGTTAAAGGAACATTTCACTTGGCAAGCACATACGTAATGTTTTCAATTAACTTTACAATTATAATTATTATAAGTTAATTGGATTTTTGCACTTTCCTACTTTTCAATAACGCTCGTCTACAGCTGCGTTTACTACGTGTTTACAAGTTGTTGTTGCTGAGATTTATTACCAGTGTGACCGAATGATTCGATAGTCAAAATTCCCAAGATACTGAGGGATGCAGTGAAAACTAGAGACGAACAATTTATCTCATACCTAAAAAATTCACGTAAAAAAGAAATTATCGTATCTCGGCAGTTACTGCTCAGACATTCTTCAACGTTATCGATAATTCCATTTTGCAGAGCCGTAACTGTTAAAATTTAGTTAGTGATATTTGTTATTTTTTGAATCCAGACAACATACTCTTTTATTACTTCTGGGGGCGAGTAATATTTTTATTCTTCACATGATTGCCAACTCGATGGAAGTTAATTTCAATGTGTTTATAAAACCAAACCTGTTTGATTAAGTTGCTTGCGCTTTCAGTCTACTCAACAAAGACAAAGAGCACCAGCAGCTGGTTGCATAGTATATAGAAAAAGCAAATGAAGATTAAGTAACATGTGACTTTATTTTTATTATTATTACAAGTTGACTATTTAATTTGTTACATTAATGCTTTATGGCTGGCTTGGATTTTAATAATAACCATAATTGGATATATAAATTGTTAAATCTGTGGGTATGTGGTGTGTACGAACATATGCACACCTATATATAATTGTATTTGCATTTCGACTGTTAAGGTCAACAATAAAGTTGACGGAATTGTCGTTGTTTTCCTACATAAACACCGTTGACCACAGATAAAGACAATGTATACAGAGAAGTAAAGGTTTGGTTAATATTAATTGTATCCCGCTCAACTGACAATCACCTCCAATTCTCTTACTATTGGGTGTCACTCTCAAGCAATTTCACCTACATTTTGCATAGATTTGAAACTAAAAACGGTCATTGACTCGCACAAATTAGAGAAACCAGTCACGCGCCGGGTTTCCCACAATGTGACTTCGATAAATCGCTTTATCGATTGTTTATGCTCTGCGAGATATTCATAGTTCAAAAAACCGCTCACAAATTAAGTAACTAAACGCTAAATACGCTGTATATAGCTGTATGTAAATATCTATATCTAATAAATCTTCTATTCATAATCAACAAGGAGCATACCAAAAGTAAAAATTTTGTTCTTAAAATCGAACTGAGCGACTTCGATTTCAACTGTAAAAACTGAAACATTGTACATAATTATGACGTTTCTGAAATTATGAAGATGTTTTTTTGAGCTTTTGCCAAAAAAAAAAAAAAACAAAACAAAAAATGAATAAACCAAAACAGACAAATAAAAGTAGCATCTATTTGGACGTGATAATTGTTTATTGTTTAAGAGTCAAACGTGTGATTTTTCTTAACTTTAGACTGTCAGAGTCGCTAAATGAAGGAGCCAGACAGACAGAGATTTCACATGTGACTCACTAATTCGGTTGGTCTGCTTTGGCAACGGCTTTTTCGAATGGTGTTCAATGGGATGCCAAAGAACTTTAAAGATCTTGATTAAACGGCGAAGGTCAGGCCAGGTTAATCACAGCGGTCAGAGACTGAAAGCTGCTTATCGAATGGCTCTTCGGGCAGTAGCCAACATATATATTCGCATGGCAAAACACATAAATTTAATTAAATCACTTGCACTCTGTATCAATTTGCTACTGTTGTTGTAGCTGTTTATGTAAGTATGTCAAAATTTATGGATTTGTGCAAGCGCACACGAATTATAGGCGAAGGTTGAATTGAAGTAACAGTTCAAGCATATATTTTGGCAGTAGCCGCGCGACGCACTATCTTTAGTATTAATTAAAATTAACAAAATAGGAAATAGCAAATTGATAAGTATTCAGTGTAGCCAAACACAAAAAATGAACCAAATTGTACGTGACACAAATATAAGTAGCTTGAATTATTATTATGCATGACAACGGCAGAATGATATGGGAATATCTACCGTTGAAGTGGGAGCGTGACATACTCTGATCGCGCCGATAGTCGGGATAGCGTAAAAAGCTAGTGAGATTCCCCTAAGAGCTATCTTTTTGTGTGTGAGATTGCAAGCAATTCACAAATATATCAAGAGGTTATTGCTTTAACTCACGCCAATGTCTCTTATGCTGAGATAACTGAGCCGTTCAAAGGGTGCTCAAAAAGCTTTATGAGTAACATGTTTAATTAACTGATACCGACAGACGCCATGCCAACAGGTGCTCCAAAGATTTCAGGGAATCGACAAATTCTGCTTAGTCTATTCTCATAGCTCGGAATGGTCATAACAAATAAACAGACCGCTCATATCGCTTGGCTTGTTTTTATAACAGATCACTTTCCAGCATTGTATATAGCAGGCGACGACGCTGTCTCGATTCGTTCCTCGTATCCATTGTATAACCCAAATTGCACTTGAGAATGCAACAGCCCATTCCAAAAGTCAAGTGCCAGAATCTTAAGTGGTATTAAGTTTGTTTATATGTGTTCATGGGTACTCTGTGATAAATTTAATGGATGGGTTCTTTCTGAGTAGTTGCCTTAGTACTACTTATGTGTGACTGTATCTACACACATGGCTTTGTATATTTGTGATTATGAAGATATTTAACTGTTTGTTCAATTGAAAGGCAACGTCATCAAGCTAGCTGAGAATATCAAGCTCCATCGTTTTCACACTATGCCACTGCGTATTATCCATTACTGGACATCTACTACGTGCAGTAAAAAAGCAACGTGACTTTAAATGGTATTTCAGATAGTGAGTATGAATTACAAATGCCTTTCGTACCTGGTCATAAAATATAATACTTATGAGGCTTCAATGGAAGTATCTACCAATAAGATCATAAATAGTGCTTATCAGTTTTCATTGTTCGCCGTCCAACGCACATTACGTATGAATGGCAAAATTCTTAACAAAACAAAAAAACAACAAAAATATTTTTTAACGGTAGGAAAATAGGAGGAAAAAGCGGCATGTAACTAATAAATGTCACCTTCAAAAAACCTGGAAATACAGGTAATGAAATCTTGGCATGCATTCACATTATTTTACTTTCTTAATCAAACTTTATCGAAGTATAAAGTATACTGCTGTATATATAATTGATGATATCAAGATAAATTTATAATTTTATAATATTAATTAGATATAATAAAAAAATTTATTTATATTCAAGCTTTATCTCACATTTCCGCTTGCGTTTCTTTTTAATATCGGTTGATATGCTAAAAAAAAGTACAGATTAGATTGCGGGTGCAATCGGATTGGAAGCCGATAGGTGAGTATTTATTATTGGCTTAACGATATGATCGATCCAGTATATCAAGAGTAAAATGAAACAAAGGAAATTTGTTGATATCATGCTCAGAGAGCTCTATGTCGCTCGAAATGGAAGAAAAACATGTTTATGGCATTGATACCGAAGGGCCTTGTCAGGTGGCGATACCTTGTTGAGTGTTCTTTATATTCACTTTGGTAACTGGCGTATTATATGCCACTCCCTCCATACGGAACAATATATATAATGTAAACCATGTAATGTGCTTTTGTGCTCTGTTTCCGAAGGCATTCCAACCGGTTTTTCAGTCAAATATAGTCAAAATGGCTTACTGAGAAATACCAAGGGACAGGCTAAAACCGCAGTCCAACAGGAAGTAAACCAGCGATAGTCGCTCTTCCCTAGAAAATATCTATTTTATCTCTGACTCACACCAAGGCAATTCCTACTTTGCTACGGTTTGAGTACCCCTACCACATAGCGGGATTTTCACACCTTAGTTTTCTTTGTTTGCTAAATAATTGAGTTGAAGAAGCTCGTACTGGTACCTGTGGGTGAGTGTGGTGGGCGTGGCAGCTGAGCCCGCATATCGCAAGCATTAGGGTCTCATTTAAATGCCAATGACTTCTGCCTAAAGTATGTCAAAGATAAACCTATATAAACCTATACCACGTGTCAGGGAGAACTATACTATGCCAGATATAGAAGAACATATAGAAAAGTCAGTTAGTCGGATTTCCCAAATCAGTTTTCGCCTTCGTCGTAGAAGCGGAACTTTTCGATAACGCAAGTTGGGCTGAAAACCAGCCTGGAAAAGGGCTTCTGGCTCGATTCAGATTTGGCCGTTGAACCCATCAAAGGCGCAGAACAAGCCCAAGGCTAAGTATATTTTTAGATCAGACCCTACACAAAACCAAAGCAACAAAGATGCGTTTAAATGCAGTTTCCAGTTTTGTTTTTTAAAGGAGCTAATTGGGAACAGAAAGGAGGAATCCAGATGGATTCGAATGCTGTACACCCTTATAAACGAAGAACAGACAACGCAAATACATATAAATGCATTTGGCTTTATTCGCTCGTGCACTCATTTGCAATTCAGACACAGTCGCACAAGTTGGCCGCATTGCTGACTGGCTGAGTGGCTGAGTAGTTGCTTTGGGCCAGATGTGCGACTGGCGCTGCTTGCTGCTGGCTTACTCATCGACTGGTTCGTTGGCCGCGCTCCCCACAGTCGGCGTACCAGCAGAGTCAGAGCCTCGGGCAAACTCGGGCGCTCAGCGCTCAGCGCCCAAGTCGCCGTCCAAAACGAAGCCAAAGACGAAGTCACAGCCAAAGCCGAAGGCGAAGCAAAAGCCAAAACCTATGTTGCACACATTACTGGCATTTGCACAAAATACAAGACGTCGCGGAATGACCAACTGGAAGCTACTCTGTAGAAAACAAAACTGTCTCCGACAAAAATGAGAGCCACAAGAGTTGATACGTGAGAAATTCGGGACATATTTATGTAATCTCAGCTCAACGCACGTTTGCCTCGCATATCCAACTGCCAGTCCGCACAGGGTATTCGTAAAATACAAAGCGTAACGATCCATTCAAAGTAGGTTTTCTTGGGTAATGCGAGACCATTTCGACACGATCGTGTTTCATGAGAATTATTTATTATTTTCTGCTGTTTTAGCCACAAGTTGGAATTTTTTTTCAAATGCGGTTAAGCACCTCGCGGTCCTCAGCCATAGTTTCTGCAGCGCCATGGCTAGCGTGCGCGTGTGTATTGACTGGATCAGACTCTGGCTGATTACATATTGCCACATTGATATGCACACATGTTCAACTCATCGTTCAGACATCTGAAGCCACCAAGAGCTATCGACCGCGCAGAGCTGGCATGACTTTATACTTTTGCTTTGACAATCTACTTTGCGTTTATGGACCTATATCAAAAGCGATCGCAAAAAGTTTTGGAAAATTTCTGTGGTAGAATTTCTGATATTTCATCTATAATCTCGCTATTTGGACACACTTTACAGCTTGAAGACACGAGTCGAGCTGACCTCAAATATTCCTTCTTACATGACGATGCAATATGCAATTAATACCCTGTAACAGGTTAGTATAGTGGGGTCATTTGAACATTCGTAAGTGGCCGGACACGAATGGAACCATCTAAATTAAAGACTATCTAAAAAAAAAAAAAAATGATTACGAAGTAAATTTCACTCACTGAACTAACTTAGTTAGTTCGCGGATAAGCGAAAATATTCACGTCGATTCTTAAATATTCTATCACACGGTATATCTAAGTCAGAACACAACAGATTGGCTATTTGTTCCGCCTATCTGTGGAAAATGGAAACGAAAAAATCCCATGCAAAATACATTTGCATATTTGCTCTTAAACGAACAGAGCCTAACCTCTCTTAGCCTACAGAAAGCCATTATTTCGCGGCAACCTATTCAACTTATTTATTATAATAATATAATTATATCTTTGGAGATATATCGCCTGATGTCGACGTCTTATTACTCACTTGAGAATGCAGTTTCCAGTCCTTGTAGGCCTTTACAATGTAATCCATTTCCGCGACTTTTGTGTTTTATGATCAATCTGCGTATAAAAATGCAAAACTCAGCTATGTATTCTTAAGAGATATATATATATATCACTTCACTCTCACTTGTCGCCGATCGTTCAATTAATTTCATTAATTAAATTAAAATAGTGAGTATATGCAACTTTTCTGCATTTACATGAATCCATTATTTAGACAATTATCGGTCATGTTTCTCTTCCTTTTCTCTTTAAATAAAAGCTCAATAATTCCCGAATCAATAGCGTATATTTATTTAACTTGATAATGAAAATGAACGCGAAGCGATTCTCGCTTACAATAACCATGGAAATTTTGGTTTAATTATAATGTAGCTTCGATCTTAGAATTCTTTGCTTAACATTTTCGACTGCATGCGCTCATGGTCAAGATGGCTGTCCAAAGTTAACTGTTTTGCGTATGACTGTCTCGCGTCTCGCTGTTTGTGTGATTTTTAAGCAAGACCAAACAAGAAAAACCCAAAGAAATTGCTTTGTCTTTGCACTTGTGCAAATCTCCAATGCGGCTTTTCAAGCGGCATTTGCGCAGGTGTGTGCGAGCATGTACATTCAAATATATATACAAACAACAAACAAATCCGTTAGTTTATGTGGGCTGCTGTATGTATGTGCGTCTGTCCGTTCGTGAGTCGGTGTGAGTGATTTTGTGTTCCGTCTGCGACAACGTCAAGCGACAACGCGTATACCTCATTTCGTGATCTTTTGCAGTTGACGTTGTGTTTTTATCTACAAAAATTACTTATTTAATATTATTTTTCATTTTTTATTTTGAGATTTTTTGCGAGACAACGAGCGGTTTGTTTGTCTCTTGTGCAGCACAATGGAAATGTATACATGAAATACAGACACAACTGGACGTGTGGCTGTGAGTGTATATTAATATATAATTAGTAATTGTACATTTTTGTGACGCCTGGCAACAAGAGACGTTACTACTTAATTTCAATCGTTATTGTAACTGTTTATGCGCGATTTATGTCCATGCGTTTCTGTGTCAACTACACATAAATATAGAATTGCATGTTAAATGGCAACCACTTTATTATTGACGTTTTTGGGCAGTTATCAGCACTCACACAAATAAATAAAACTGGCAGCGACGGCGACTGCGGCGACAACGCGAGCGGTGCAAAGGGCGGGGGCGATGCTCAGATTTTCGCAGCGCGCAAACGCCTGATACTAAATACTAATACTATGAACAAATATACAGCTTGGCAGCGGAAAGCCAACCAACCACCTCCAAGTAACTCTCGGTAACAACTGACCGAACTCCAGCCAAGCAAGCTCCAACTAACGCGACGGCAGCGATCGGCGTCATAGCTCGTGAGTATATATGCGTACGCTCTCTTATGCGTTCTCTCTAAATCTGTCTCTCTAGCTCCGGTACATATACTCTCTGTCACACACTTGCAATTGCTGCGTTAAACTAGAGTGTCTGAAGTGGCAGGGGAGAAAAAGAGAGCCAGAGAAAAAAGTATGCAATTGGAAGAATTGAATTATTTTATACAGACATGTATGTATTCATGTAGGTACCTTTGCATGTGTATTTTAGGAAATCCATTCGTTTATTTTCCACTCCGGCGTTTGTAAAATAGACATGCACAGATTGTGCTGAAGTGATAATTGTTTGTTATGTTTGTTGTCACCATGTAATCAATGAGAAAAGCTATGCCATTTGTCTAACAGAGTAATTAGGATACTAGCAACAGGTCGTTGATTCTACTGTCTGGCAACGCCAAATTTGTCGAAAGGTCGCTGATTAGGGCACATATAGCCAGAAACTTCTCAAGTTTATTTAATTCTTTTTTATATTACAAAAAAAAAAAAAACAAATAAATCATTTTCACAGCTCTCATATTTTCATATCAACACAAAGTTCTTTATTTATATGACATTACTTTCTTATTCCTTAAATATAATTGATCTGTACAAATGTTATAAATATATTAATCGCCAGGTAATTTTTAAATTGATTTATTTATAAATAAAGACTCAAATATAATGTAAACGTCATTTTTAATCAATGTATGAAGGGAAATGGGGAATTCCGCAAACTTCATATTTCCTCTGAGCTATGAGTAGAAATGCTGATCATTGTTTTGCTGACAAGGAACATTCTTTGATCATAACAATTTGAACAAATTATTTTTACCAATGATAAGCGACGACTGCTGCCAAGCAACGCATATTGGAAAAATAGAAAAACAATATTGATAACGGTTATCTGGTTAAACTAACCTACTAACGGTAGTGAGTAAGTGCCGCTACTCTTAACCATTTTTGCAAAATATATAAAAAACCTACACATATATTGAAATATCTGTTACCAAGGGCTCACATCGGTTCCACGGATACCGTTAAGTTATTAGACAAATTATTCAATTTATTTGCAAATAAAAGTGAAACTCAAATAATGGTTAAGATCGCCATCTATCGATCGTTTTGAATATTTGCTCTATGAATCAAAAACCGCGTTAATTACGAAAGCACGTTATTGAATAAATGCGTTTTTGTAAATTTTTGCGCATCTGCGCCTTTTTGTGTGAGGACCCCATATTTATGGTTAATCAGTTGGACAAAGGTTTTGGCCCCGAGAAATGGGCTCAGCTGTCGCATTATGGCTCAATTATTGAGCTGCAACTAATTTGAAATGCAAACAACTGAGCAACTGACGTCGAACAGGGTGTTTGAAGTTTTATTTTATTTATTATGATTATTATTTTCTTGACTATAGATTGGGGTCTAATGTAAAATGTGTGACAGTTGTGAAAAACAAACTGGTTATCATCGAAAGTCAAGGCTAACCTATATGTAACATATCAGCTTGGCTGTTTTCTTGTATAAATTTTGTTATTGCGATGAATGGAGAGCGGAACAATTAATTATCACCAAAAAGTTCACGCTGTACAACACCAGTGTGTGCACATTTGAAATTCAAATGTGCGCGCAGTCAATATAGCAAGAAGACTTGGTCAATTCATTTATTATTTTGAACGATCTGGCAGCACTATAAGTGATTTTAACAGCGGCTGACGATCACGTCTCAATATTATATTAGTATTGAGAAATATGGATAAATATAAATGTACCAATGGTAAATAAATACCATACACATTTCTTAGGCATAGCGTTGATTATACGGTTAGAACAAATGATTAGAATGCCGTTGTCACGTAGACTTTGCAACATAAACTGTCAGCTGACATTTTTACCGGCTGCACTTCTTGACGTTGTGTTGTTTGCAAGATACGGTCACGCTGCCAGTTAATACCGCAATTTTGGCCAGGTAAGACGCGTTGCCGTTGTCACCTGATTGCTCCGGTTAGTTGAAAGTGTTGTAGAATTACCTATAGAGATTTAAAAATTTGAGCCAATGCTTCCGTTATGAGCGCGTGTTTGTGTTGCTGCGCTGTGAAAGTACAAAATATTAATAAATTTAATTAGCACCAACGAAAGCAACAACAGTTAAAAGAACTTGTGCTAAAATATATGTGTGAATGTTTGTGTATGCGTGAGTGTGTATCGCTAGTATCGCTAATGTACCTGTGTTGGTTAACTGTTCAGGAATTCAAAGAAGACAACAAACAACAGAATCAACAACAAAAATGTCACACAGTCGAAGAAGAGTGCGCACTATTGAGTATCTCACGCAAATGTCGAATACGACGGCCTTAGCGGCGCTGTCGGGAATATCGCCAACAGCACAAGCGGAGGAGTCATCCCCAGCTCAAACTCCAGCTCTTGATCCACCTCCAAAGCTAACTGACGCGACAGATACAACTCCAGATACAACGATAGCTCCCGTGCCTCCAATTAGATTACGACGTGAGCATAACATAGAAGAGGATGTTGCAAGGTAAGCAAATACGGGGCTCGCTCTACCGCCGACGGCATATTGGAAAATCCAAAACATTTCTTGTCGTCGTATAACACGAAATCACACACACTCTCACGCACACACGCATGGCTTCATTCACTCACTCACTCACGTTTTGACTTGGAGTCGGGACTGGAGTATAAAAGAAAGGTTGTGTGAGTAGTTGGAGTAGCGTGCTCTCTTTCCTTCTCTTTGGTCGTATATTCCCATTTAGATTGTTAAAACGTAAACAACGTGTTTGCAGCTATTATTTAGTTGTTTTATTACACCACGAACCACCACGATAATTTTGTTGTTGTAAAAAATGCAAGGCACCATTAAAAAATGTATATTTGACTCAAATTTCGCGAACGCGCATCAATTTATTTATTTTTGTTTTTTCACTATTTGGCATTTATCATCCAAATACCAATACATTTCGCATGTAAGAATGTATGATTGTATACTTGTATGTAGCGCCTCTCTGGAAATTGGTTCCTCTAAGATACTGCTGATAACAAAGCCTTTTGTCTGATAAGACAACGTAAGCACACATACGCATATGCATATCACAAATTTGCTTACCTTTTCCGCTCCGCTTATTCATGCTTGAGACATGTGTCCGCATACGTTCGCATATGTGCATGCATACTGTGTAAATTCTGTTAGGGAATGTTGAAGTCAGTTTTGTTGGTTGAGCAGGACAGCGGACTGAAATTGCACAGATACGTTTTTGCCGGCGTACACTGTTAGCAGCTATAAACCAATATTTTAATATTTGCGCATGCCGCATGTTTTGCGCCCGTGAGCCATGATTCTTGTGAAAATTACGGATAGCTCCTTTGCTTTTAGCACGCAATAAATGTCAAGCATAAATTTTGTGTAAATTAAGCATGAGAGTGTTGGCTGTTATATGCGTTGGCTAGGAGTCGCCTATTGAAATTTGGTGAAATTAATTTGTGTCTCCAGTATCACTTGTTCTTCATCGTCTGCGCTTCGTATACCAGTTTGCAGCAGTGATGAGGTCAGGCAGGGGGAGCGCCGTAGGGTATCGATGTTAAAACGCGTTTAATACCTATCAACATGTGTGTGTCCGTGCGTGTGTGCTTACCTACACACACGACCGGTTGCATATTCCGTTTTGTTAACCTCTTTCGTTATGCGTTTAACTCAAGTCGACGCAAAAACCAATTCTGTTTTGAAATCGAATTCGCTTTCTTTCCACCTCGAATTCTTCGCTTTAGCCTCTCATGGCATTCTCACCTGAATTTTTGCGCCCGTGTGCCTGTCGACAATCTAACTGTTGTTTGACTGTGCACACGCAAAAGCTCACGTACTCGCGGCCGAGAGGCGTCCGGCTCCGGATGAATCTCTTGCACTTGAACTTCAAATATATGAACGGTAAATTCTCTTAAACCGAACTCATTTGTAGATAGCTGAAATGATAAAGAGAGTTTCGCTGCGGTAATAAAAGAGCGATGTTAATTACGAAACGAAAGGGCACAAGGATACTGGCTTATAAGTTATTGGCCCTGAGTATTTGAGTGTTAGGTAAGGACTGTAACAGCCACACTTTCTCCCTCGATCTCTTGCTCTTTTTCGATATATATATTTGTTTATAATACTATAAGTAAATTAATATTTGCCCAACCAAAAGACATGCATACATTTGAAATTTAAATTTTCGAATATAAATTTATGTATTCAAATTCTTGTTCATAAATTGAATTGCTGAATTGTAAATAGAGTAAGGGCGAGTCGATATATTCGAAGTATTCTTCATCTTAAAAGTCGAAAGGGAAAGATCAATGTAGGTAAATTTTATATACATATTTATATTTACATAAACGCTCGCTTGGCCTATGATTAAAGCTGTTAAACATATTTAATTAAGTTGTCAGAAATTGGGAGAGACATTGCGATGGCTCATTGATAACATTTATTGGGGCCTCGGAAACGAGGTTGATGTAACGTCCATAAATAGTTTGTAGGCTGCCCCCCTGACTTTTTCAAATATTTGTATAATATGAGTATATATGTATGGGACGGTTGCCTAAATTTATGATTTTTCGATCGGCACTCGATGTCCATTATATTCTGTGGCTGTTGGCAAGAGCACCTTTTATGAATGATTTATCTGCGTGGCGACTAACGTGTTTTTGTACATGTATGTGTGTGCACAATACTTTTTGACTTGTCGCAGGTTAAACCGTTTCCAGACAGATTACTCATATCACGAGCTACGACTATGCTAGACTATTGATTATTTATGTTGATGCTTATCTAGTAGCTATCGGACAGTGGGCTGTTCCCATAGAAAAATATGTGTACACTGTCCTTCTCATCTGAATCATATAATGAAACTACTGTAGTCTATCAGCAAAATATACTCAAATGATGTATACGCAGTGATGGCCCCAAGCTTTAGTGTATATTTCGCATGCTATTGAGCGCATTGGTTTCTTGTTAATAGGTAAACACTGCCGTAAAAAATTCATAATTCAAAAATAATAATAAACACACTCGTTGCAAAAATCTGTTCCGCTGGACCGACTAAACAATACCCAACAACAACATGTGGAGCTAAACAATGCCCAACAACAACATGTGCAACTGAGAGTTTTGCAGAAATAAATATCTACTGCAGATGAGTTGAATAAAATTTGTTGAAAAAATGCATTCGTATGGTTCATAGTAAAACGGCTCATTGAAGTCGCAATAATTTACTGTAACGAAAAAAGGGATTAAAATTGCCTTGAACAGTCGAATCAGTACGATCTGCCGCCTGTTCGACATGCCGACGCTAAGTTTTTGCCAATGGCTTTTCGTTCTCTCGTATTTGCTCTCTTCAGCTGTCTCTCGCTCTCACACTCTCTTTTGAAATACCACCCACTAATTACAGTAAACCGCTCTCGCCATACATGTTGCATTGCTGGAGAACTAGCTCTCCCACTCTCTCCTGCTGCTATTCTGCTATTCTGCTGTTCTCGCGGGCATGTGGAATTTGATGAGTCTCTTTTTCACTTGGTTTTGCTGAGCTCCCTCGACGATTAGTTTGTCGCGCTTCGCTGTCCGCTGCGGTCGCTGCACGCTGTGTGCTCATAAACACACAAATACATGTACTGGAGGAATGAACGCGTGCGTGTGAACGTCGGTGTGCGCGAGTATGCTTGCGTGTGCGCCTGGGTTTGCGTTTGTGTGCGTGTGTGTGTACTAAATACACAGTATTGTCTCTGCGACTACATGGGGTAAATTTGTTGTTAAAGTGTTAATAAATTGACTGTCGGCTGCCGCATTTCAATTCGCGCGACAATGGCTGCCGCATCAAGTGGTCGTTCCGAAATAACCCCAGCAATTTTACTCGACTCTCTTTCCCAACTGTGTTTACCTTGTGAAATTCAGTGCGTTTGCTTAGCGAATAACTAGTCGGCGTCTATTGCTGTTCGCTATAGTAGTAGATTAAGCAACTAATAGGTATCGATTGATCCGATCAGTGGCCGTAGGCCTTCATTCAGCTGGCGCACACTCATCGCTCAAAGTTCTCCAGGGCTGCTATGACAAGTGCTCCCCAGACTGTGTCTGTGTTGTTGCTGATGTTATCCAAGAAACTAATTGTCACAGTCCCCTTTGCGAACATCGAGTGTGTGTTATTTTGATGGGGAAACACCAACAGCAAAAAAATAAAATATATCAATCCTAAAATACATAAAACTTAAACGAGACCCATATCAAAAAGAATTTATCGTCGGCTCTCGTCAATTAGAGTGCCTGTCCAAAAGTGCGCTGCTGCTCAAACTGTAATCGCAAAAAGCAGGAAAATGCCGCGCAAAAAGTAAGTGAAAATACCTATAAAAATGCCTTTTAATCTGTACTTATTCTAAAGTACACATCAATGCGCCCAATTCATATTCATTTGGATTCGCTTTTGGATCTCGTGCTTATGCAAAGCATTAGGCAGAAGATAGCGAAGGCCAGATGGTTATTTGGCATGACGAAATTTGCTTCAAAGTGGTGTGATTTGTGGTTCCAGTTGTTCGATTTGGTCGTTAATGATGATTCGAGCATTACATATGGATGGGTATAAATCAGATTCAGAATGAAATTAAAGCATAATTATAGGCGTGACATGTGGCTGTCTGCTGCATAGCGTACGATAGATAAAATTTGGCGATAAGATAACGTTTCAGTTCCACCTGCCTGTCCAGCCCCGCATCCGGCCGAATGGGGTGGTGCATCTGTTTATTTGGCTTGTCGGCCATTAAGCACCTGCAGCAGCTGCTGGCAAATTAGTGCGGCAACTGAATGAAAATAAACTCTTCGCTTACCTTAACCTTGATCTGACCAACTTCCTCTATTCGATGTATTTTCAGAGTCGAATTTCGTGTAAAGCAAGGCGCTTCGCGTCCCATGCAAATGGCCAACGCTCGAATTGGAACGCTAGAAGAGGATCTGCATCCGGACGATGAACTGGCAGCACATTATGAAGCCTTCGGCACTACGCCGCCGCGCACCCGTCTGAAGATCAAGAATCGAGATTGGGAACGGAAGCAAAAATGCAGCATTATTGACGCGTAAGTAGACTGTTCGGTGTTTGGAAATGATTCTCAATTTTAATGTAATCCCAATAGGTCTGTAGATGCGTCTGCAAGCGTGGGCGGTACGCCCAAGAAAGGAATGACGAGGATGGCACGATCAAGAGTGCTTCGGCGCAATACAATGGATTGCGCCCTACTTAACGAAATGTTCGTGAATGAGGAGAACAAGCGGACAGATAAACGAATGCAGTCGATCCTGCGCGACTCGGAGAGGGAAATGAAGAACTCCCTGGCATCCACAATAATAGCACCGCCTCGTGGTAACAGTTTCCATGAGGGCGCTCATCCTCTGGAATCGCTGGACAAGATAATGCCGCTTAACTCGGATGAGCCGCCACTTGCTGCATTGCGCATTGCGTCAAAAGTGGTGGAGAGTTGTAATCGTTATCGCTGCGTATCGTCGCGGCCCATTGGCTGTCGTTCGTCGGCGCCACCGCTGGCGTTTACACCGCAATTGCCGGCGCTACGGGTGGATGGTAAGCCGACACCTGGCTTGAGCAAACGCAAAGATTTTCACGAGACGTTCGCCAATTTGATCAAGCTTGGCAGTGTGGATAGGCAGGAGGGCAAACTGTCACAGGAGGAGCACACCTGGCAGACGGAGCTAAAGGATCTCATTTGGTTAGAGCTTCAGGCCTGGCAAGCCGATCGCACAGTTGAACAGCAGGATAAATATCTATACGATGCACGCCAAGGCGTCTCCGATCTACTTCATCAGATCATCAGCTACAAGTTTCAGCCGCGTTACAAGCGGGAGCCAAGTTTGCTCAGCCTTGACAGTGGCATTCATTCGGATGCCAATTCCAACGCCAGCTGTAAGTTGCATTAAAAGAGAATGAAAATGCTCGTTATTTACCTAATTACTCTTTTCAGCTCCTTTGCCCGCTAAGCTTTGCCAGGGTTGTATGTCTCTGTACTGCAAAGATTGCATGGAGCGACAGGAACTAGCGCTGCGCGAGGTGGAAGATTTGCTAACACGACTGGAGGCAGCTGAGGCTCTGTATCCTTCTTCTCAGGCCATGGGTGCATTGCATCCCATATACAAATCACAGAGCTTTGTGGGTCGGATAAAGGCTATGTGCTTGTGGTATAATATTACCAAGCAGAACAAGCTGAAGCTAAGCATTCTGGGCAGGATTCTGGCGCGGTGAGTTTAGTAGCTATCGCATTGATCTTACAGTGTTCATATTATGATCCCAAGTTGTATTGCATTTACTGAAGGGCTTCATCATTTCAGGTTGCAAGATGAAAAGTTCTCTTGGCCGGTGCAAACATCCTATATGGGCTCGGACAGTGGCAATTCGTCTTCCTCGGGCGCAGATAATGACGATTCTGCTGTCAATTCGATGGACTCCTCAAAACCGCCTAGTGTGGCGGGCAACGGTCAGATTCCGCGTAGAGGTTGCGGCACCACGTCCTGTGCCCGAGTGCAGTTCATGCTTAATGATTCAACGCATGTACCGGGCGAGACTTCAAGCAGCAATGAGTATGTTTATTAAATCTACTGTTGGAAATGTGTTCATACCTTAAGTTTCGCAGATCCACCTCCACAGAGGTCAGTCAGCTGTCCAACGATCTGCCAGGTAGCAATATACGCAAGGGCTCCATGCACGACATTAACATTTTCAGCGTGGAGCCGCTGGGTACTTCAAATAATGACGGTGAACAGGTGTCTGGACTGTATCGGAAGTTCATCGAGAATGTGCTGAAGTGTCGGGGTTTGGCCAAATCCTTGTCTTTCCTCCACCAGCTGCACACTGTGGCACTTTACAAGGCTCACATTGCTTTGGAGAAGCCGGGTACGGAAGACTTGGAGGACTATGAGTTGGATTCGGACATTATAGACCAGGATGTGCCGCGCATGGATCCTCAAATTAGTCGCGAACAGATCATCGAACTTCGAACCTACGGCTATTGGAGCGAAGAGGCACAGTCCCTAAATTTGCCCTCCTACATTCCAACTTTTGTGTTCCTTAGCGGCATTCCGCTACAGTTCATGCACGAATTCTTGCGTATGCGTCTGGAGACGCGTCCCGTGCGGCCCAATCCTCTTAGCCTGGAGCAGCTGATGAAGGAGCTACGGGAAGGCCTCACCCTGGCACTGACGCATCGGGAACGCTATCAGCGGCACATTACGACAGCTTTGTCCGAGAATGAAACTGAGTTGGTTAGCTACATTAATATCCTCAATCAGTACGATGCGACTGTGCGGAAGACTTTCGAACTGTATCTGGATTACATAGACCAGCTGGTCCTGGTGGCCGTGCCGGAGACTAATCAAAAGTCCGTGCTGGAAAAAGAATGGATGTTTACTAAGCTTATCAGTCCCATGATCAAGGGCATGCACACTCTCGCCTCCCAAAAATTCTGCAGAATAATTAGCAAGCTGCTGTGCAGTATCTCTAAGCGTTTGGTGCAACGCTCCGAGGAGCTGGACGAACAAATCGCCAGCACAGCGCACAATAATGATAGCGAGGAGTTCAAATGGCAGCTGCTAACGATTTGTCGCGAGACTCAAGCGCTGCTCACAGTGGAACGGGAGCGTTCGATTAAGGTGCTGTTCTTCGCCAAAACATTTTGCCGAGACGTGGAGACGACGGATTTCCACCGAGAACACTATGAGCACGACGTGGCAAATCAGCAGCACGATTTTATCTGCTCTGATGTAAAGGCCGCATTTAAGCTACTCCAACAAGATGTGCTCGAAGTTCGCAACAAGCTGACGGGCATTATTAAGGGCGTGCAGCAGCGCTGCAGCTTGAGCAACTTGCGCGTATTGGATGAACAAGATCGTCTGGCGGTGCTATCGCGCACACGCGAAATCCTTCACCAAGGCTACAAATTTGGCTTCGAGTACCACAAAGATGTGATACGGTTGTTTGAGCAACGCATCATGGATCAAAAGGATAGTGGACACACTGTAGAGCTGGCCCTGGGTATAATTGCTTTCGCGAAAATGTGGATGCATTTTGTCATGGAGCGGTGCGAACGTGGCCGTGGCATGCGCCCTCGCTGGGCGTCTCAGGGCTTGGAATTCTTGATGCTGGCATGTGATTTGCAGATCACCCAGCACCTGGACGATCGGCAGTTTGAAGAACTGAAGCAACAAATGGATCGCTGCATTTCGCATGTGATTGGTATCACCTCAGAGCCTGAGAAGGTAGCGCGCAAAAAGGCGTCGCCGCGCACTCGTAAGACATCCTCGCCAGCAACCAGTCGCTCTAGGACGCCCACCCGAACACCCATGTCGGCGGGCGTGGTTGTGAATCCCAATACGCCACCTTTACAATCGCCACAGTACAACAAACTATTGCATCCGCAATTTAGTTTGAAGGAGGAGCTGCTACAGCAAAATTCAACGACATACAGTTCCGTGGACAGCGCTGATTTCGCAGAAGCACCCCACGGCACAGGGAATGGGGAGCTACGTCTGTTGGTGCCACAGACGCCACCCATTTCCAAGGGTAGCAGTCCATCCTCTGCATCGACACCGCTTGCGTCGCGGCATGAACGTGTGCGAGATGCCGTCAATCGTCTGGATCTCGATCTGGAGGAGCATCTGCGCGAGCGTCGCCTTATCGGTCAGGTTAAGGCGCTCAACTCGTGCGACAAGGTGCAGATACGTGCGCGCAGCGTCCACTTCCGCTGGCATCGTGGCATTAAGATAGGCCAAGGACGCTTTGGAAAGGTCTATACAGCTGTGAACAACAATACGGGAGAGCTGATGGCCATGAAAGAGATTGCAATACAACCGGGTGAGACACGCGCCCTTAAAAATGTCGCTGAGGAACTAAAAATCCTCGAGGGCATCAAGCATAAAAATCTCGTGCGTTACTATGGCATCGAGGTGCATCGCGAGGAGCTGCTCATCTTTATGGAACTCTGCTCGGAGGGTACACTCGAATCGCTGGTCGAGCTGACCGGCGGACTGCCCGAGGCGCTTTCGCGTCGCTTTACGGCTCAGCTCCTGTCGGGTGTGGCCGAGCTGCATAAGCACGGCATCGTGCATCGGGACATTAAGACGGCGAACATCTTCCTCGTGGACGGCAGCAACAGTCTGAAGCTGGGCGACTTTGGCTCAGCGGTCAAGATCCAAGCCCACACCACGGTACCCGGCGAATTGCAGGGCTACGTTGGTACCCAGGCCTACATGGCGCCGGAGGTGTTTACCAAGACGAACAGCGATGGCCATGGCCGAGCTGCCGATATCTGGTCTGTGGGCTGTGTTGTTGTCGAGATGGCGTCGGGCAAGGTGAGTGCGGAAATGTGCTGGTGGCCTGGGGGTTACCTGATAAGCAGATAAGCTACCCGTTGACTGTCAGCGCTTTGCGGTACGATCAATTGCTGAATTGGTCGAAAAATTCTTTCTTATGCAATGCACATAGAATTCGAGTAATTGTAATAAAAAGAGAAGTGATTCAGGGACTGGGTACAGGTAGCTGACACGATCTGAAGGTGAATAATAGACCAAAAGTTAAGATAACGAAGCGAACCTTGAAAAGCTGAAGGTGAAAACTTTTATAAATTGTTATATTTATTGCCTTTCGTCTCTTACACTTTCAAACTGTTCATCAATGCAGCGTCCTTGGGCACAGTTTGACTCCAATTTCCAAATAATGTTTAAAGTGGGCATGGGAGAGAAGCCCCAGGCACCGGAGTCCCTCTCGCAGGAGGGTCACGAATTCATCGACAGTTGCCTGCAGCACGATCCCAAGCTGCGTCTGTCGGCCTTCGAGCTGCTCGAACTGAACTTCTGCAAGGTGAGCGATATGATACCCACATAATTCTCAAAATATTTAATGTCTAATGTTCCACCTCCTGCACAGTCTGGCCGGGACGAGGAGTGTAATAGCGAGCAGCTGCAGGCGCAGATGCGCGGATCCTTTCGACGTAATGTGACACAGAGCTAGGGCTCCTCACAGTTAATCCAATAACAACAATGGGCTTATATTAAACCATTTTTGTTTTTCATTTCATATGTGTGTGTATATGTGTGTATCTGTATAAGTGATGTGAACCCGACCAAAGGTCCAGTTGCGCCTAGTTTTATGTTGGACAATAAATATCCCCATGAAATTTATCAACACAGAACCTGAATGGCCGTACTTTTTCAATTGCGAGTGTTTATTTAACTTAGGCGAATGGCCTCGACTGAGCTTATCCAGCGTAATTTGGGTACGCAGTGCTAGTTGGTGGTGGCTTCACTGTGTTCGCCACCGTTGGTGGCGGTGGTGGTAAGTTTTCGTTATTGGATCCGCCCTGGCCGTTGGGTGGTGTTGGAGGCGCCGTCGGGATTGGCGGCATCGTCTGGGCAGTAATCATCGGTGCTGCGCACAGCAGCAAAGCCAGGCATAGGCCCAACAGCAGTTGGATCACTGAAAAGTGTTCAGGATGACGGAGTTACAGTTTGAAATCCTTCAGGTCTTTTAACGCTGCGTTCGGCACTTACGTTTCATGTTTGGTCGCTTCGCGTAGACTTTTGCCCAGTAGATGTGTGACTGGGCGTTTTATGCGTTTTCGGAAATTCTTTTTTTGACTTTTTTAATTAGCTTTTTTTAATAAATACTAATCAACGGGTTATCTCGGGCTTATCACAGTCGGAATATGCCCAAAATTGGATATGCGATTTTTCTTGGAACCACCAAGCAAGGCACATATGACACATTCAGAGCGTTAGAGTACACCTTTGCGTAGGAGAATAAATACTATATACCCCTGAGATTATACTTATATATATCCGCACATATATCATGTATATAGGTCAATATGATAGTGCAGAAGTTTCAATGCAATGTTTTATTTATTTTCCTTTCTTTTTTTGCATGCAATAACATTTAAACGAATCGAACCTAACGTTGGAGTACAGATTTTTAGATCGGATTATAGTTTGGATTGCGGGGATTTAAACAGTTTAACACATACATAAAGTACATATAGTATATAGCAACAATGAACACAGCAACTAGTTAGAGTATGTATACCTGGTATAAACCATATAGTTTCTTTCCCTTAAGCATTAGCTTTAACATTTCCATATAAGAATTAGCTCTCTTGTATAACGTGGTATATATGTAAATATTTAGTAATATTCTGCCGTTCCTACAAAACAACACTCCAATGGGTTAAATATATGTCTATATGTATATATTTGTCTATTATTCGTTCCGTATGTGTGATATGTTTTGCGATCGGTAAATACTTTATATAAATTTATTGATATGTATTGTTACGTTTCAAGTCTATATACGTACAATGATCATTTTCAAAGAAAACATCAACGTCAACATCAACAATGATTACGTAAAGCATGTTTATATATATATATATATATTATTAGTTCTTTTTAGAAGCGTACAGAATCAAGTATATTATATTATTTGGAAACAGCAACAAAATGACAAATAACTTGTATCTATAATATCATTTCAAATATGTGTATATTCTCTTTATCAATTCTAATAACATTTTCTACATTGCAAACATAACGTGTAACGGAAAGTATTGCATACTTTTGGGCGGCGCGCTACAGTCGCGTCCGCATAGTGGCAACTGCGCAGAAATTCGTGGATAGGACTGTTAGTAAGTACAGCCAAATGAAAGCTCTACCACAGCTAAGCTAGAACCAAATTTTGTTAATCACTTGCACATTTAACCAACACATACATATATAGAATCTTTTTAACAGCACTAATATTGCGCATAAAATTGCTCTAAAACATTTAATTGACCAGAGTTTCTCTTTGTCATCTACTAAGTAGTTATTTTTTTTCTTTTTTTTTTAGCTTGGGTTGAGGTTGAGAAATTTAACTAATATTTTTAACAGATGATTGACATCCAATTCAATCAGATATTCCGATTACAACACTTGAAGTTACTTTCTTTATGATTATGATGACGCCATGTGGACGCTAGTTAACTACTGTTTACATACACATAACTACTTCAATATCCTTGCAGCGGCCCGCAATGCGCATCTATAGCTGGTTAGTTAGTTATGGTATTACGTGATTCGCTGTTGATGTGTAAGAAACCCTTTTATACTGTCATATATATAGTATGTCTGTGATTGCGTGGGTGCCATTGCAAGGACATTCGGACACATTCGGCTTTTCTGCCGAAACAATGAACTACTCTCCTATATTTCTAGTTGTATAATGCAGGACTTGCTTCGAATATTTATGGACAAATAGTTGCTAAGGTACAGTTGCTGATATGTTCTTGGTTTGTTGTGTTTCATTTTCGTCCGTTTCGCATGCCGTTATCCACGCTCCGCTTTTAGTTCTGCAGCAGATCGCGCATTATGTCGAGGGAATCCTGCAGCGATTTGGCATAGCGTGAAGCACTCGTGTCCTCGCAGGCGTAGAACGCGGACACGCAGAAGACGATCTGGTCGGGCTTCGGATTGTAGGAGCAGCCATAGCCCCGAGGCGTCACTGGACCATAGCCCATGAAGCTGTCCGTGGTGAATGCCACCTAGAGAACGAGGAAGAGCAAGGCAAAGATCTATTCAATTCACGGCAGATCGCAAGCTGATCAGGCTGGCTCAAACTAAAGTGGCTTACGTGTGGAGCGCGAAGTGCTCTTGGTGCTGCAATGGTGCAAAAGCTTAGCATTAGATTAGAAAAGTGGTGCAGAGGCATTAGCCCAACTTAGAGAGTGCTTGGTGCGAGGTGCAAGTGACGGAGCGCGTTGCTGTTGCTGGGGAGGGCAAAGAGTTATACCTGACTCGTGGAGAGCAGAAAGCATTGCGAAATCTTGTAGGACTCGTCTGTGAAGAGCTCGTGCATCTCCCCCGTGACCTCAATCGAAGCTTCGCGCAGGCCCAGCAATGGTATATCGATGCCATGTCCCAGTATATTCTTGACCATCACCTCCGTTTGACGCGCGACGGCGCAGCGGAACAGCTCGCGCAAGTGATCCTTCTGCAGAGAAACCGAATGAGAGGGAGAGAGAGAGAAGTCACTGCTACTGCGCTGCCTGAAGGGGGGGGGGGGGGGGCATGTGAAATACTCACGCTGTAAATGCTAAATTTGACTTTGCGGGCGTCCTCCTCGTCATCCTCGCGATCGCTCTCCAGCGGAACGTTGGCACCTTCGCCCTGGCACATGGCCTTGGCCCATTCCAAGGCCTCAGTGCTGGCGGCACGTATGCAATCCACACGACCCTAATCACGGGAAGACCATTATACAGATAGATAGCAATACAGATCAGACGCAACAGATGCGATAGCTTACGTGCAGGAAGCGTCTGGTGGAAGCGCTCTCGTAGGTTGCCACCAGGTGGCCGTAAAGTCTGAATGGAATCAATGGCGAATTTTTTAGAGCGGGCGCGAGGTGGATTCAGCCAGATTATACTCACTTGAAGTAGGCCAGCTGCAGAGCGAGCTGGATGTACACATCCGGACTGACCTGGCAGGACTTGACGAAGTTCTTGCCGTAGCCCTTGTAGCGGTACACGTAAAAGTCCAGATTGTCGATGGCCTTGTCCACTGTGACGGCTGCCTGGGCAAAGCGCTCTCGTATTCGGCCATCGACTTGCCACTCGAGGCGCTCCGGCGGTGGCAAATGGTGCTGCGGCACGCCACTGTCGTCCACGGGATGATCCTCGATGCCCTTGTACACCTTCTCCAGCAGCTGTACCACAGCGATGCCCTCGGAAGTGGAGTGCTCGTAGCAGAGTCCCCAGCTGCCGTCGGTGCAGATGATGAGCTGCAAAAGGGGACCATAAGTTAGGAGGAGGCGGCCAGCTGAAGGCGCATGCTCTGCCAACCTGCATGGTCTTGTCGAACCAGCGATTGCCCGAGTTGAATTCGCTGCCGCCACCGTGGAGCATCTCGTGGGCCATGTTCGTCTCGTCCCGATCGCCGGCCATGTGCACGCTGGGCGTGGCGCCGGTGAAACCGCGCGCATTGAAGTTACAGTTGAGCGGCTCGTCCAGGCAGAGCACCACCAGGGCCGTCTCGATCAGCTCCAGGTTGCGCTGATTGCTCTCGTCCGACTGCAGGATTTCGCGATCCATCGCCCACTGGGTGCGCGGCTCCGCGGTCAGCAAGCCGATGGGCGAGGGCTTGCCGGGCAGACAGGGCGCATCGCTGAGCACGTAGAGTATCTGAGACGCGATCTCACTCTGGGTGAGCTTGCCGCGGTCGCTGGCCTGGAGCACAACGCAGTACATCTGATTGCGACAAATGACAACCACATGGTGGTCCTCGTCGCTGTCGACGGGCTTGCTCCGGCTGGGCAAGAACTGCGAGTCGCGCTCCACGCCGGGTCGACGGCACGAGCCCAGCAACCGATAGTACTGGGCCATGCACAGCGGCTGGTTCTTCTCGCGTGAGGCGGCTCTCTCCTGCGGCAGCTGTCCGCTCTCCAGCATCTCCTTGTGCTCGACCAGCCCGTCCAGCAAGCGCGCCGCAAAGTGGGCCACGTCGTGCACGGTCCTGAAGCGGCGCGGCGGAAACACAGTGCCAGGATTCGAGTTGATGGGCAAGGGCAACCGCACGTTCATGTACATGTCGTTGAGCCAATAGTAGTAGGCCTGCGCGGCAGTGAAGTGGAGCAGAGAGTACATGGAAAGCGCATTATAGACGCGAGCCACAAATTCAATTAGCCGAACAACTCGGGGAGCGTCCGGGTGTGGCCGAGTCGTATTTTTTGGAAGCGCCTCTTATCAGGCATACCTCCAAGGGAAGACAGATAAGGTAACGGAGATGCGATATGCCAGATGCCAGATGCCAGATGCCAGATGCCAGATGCCAGATGCCAGATGCCAGTTGGCAGTTGGCAGATCGCTGATCTTATCAATGATAAGACGCACTATAAATAATGCCTGGGGCATCTGGGAGACAACAGTACAACAGTTTCATCTCCCCATTACGGATACATCCATTCAAGCGAGACCCACCCGCACGCCCAAGATGAAAGGTGAATCCAGGGGGCCAGGACAGCTGCCCGCCCGACCGCAGTCAAGCATCAAATAATCAACATTCGCCTCCTTACAGTGTTCGCTCTGACTCTGCTCAGCCTGGCCGCATTGGCCCAGGCACGCATCGACTACAAGCTGCAGTGCACCCGCGAGGAGGTGGGCATTCGCTGGCCCAGCTACTTCAGCAACTCCGAGTACTACGTCTGCCAGAGCATCTACGGCAGCCAGTTGACTGTGCACTGCCCGCCCGGCGAGGTCTTCACCTTCGTTCTGCAGCAGTGCGCAGCTCCGGCTCTGTATGTGCCCCCACCGCCCATGGATGTGCTGCCCACAGATGCGCCCATCACCACCCATGTGGTCAACGAGGAGCCCCCAGTGATTGTCCCAGCCGGCTCCGTGAACAATTTCCAGCATGAGCACGCCTTTGTCCACGAGCCGCACCAGGAGGAGATTATCCATGCCTCGCCGCTAGATCCTACGCCGCCCACACCTCCAACCGCGCCCCCAACGCCACCCACAGTGGTCGTCGATGCTCCCAGGCCAGGCAAGAAGCCCGCCGCCCCACAAGGTCCACAGGCCCCCAAGAAGCCCAGCGCCCCCTCGGCGCCCGTCAAGCCCGCCGCCGGCAAGAAGCCCGCCGCCGGCAAGAAGCCCGCCGCCCCCAAGAAGCCCGCCGCGCCTGCGCCTGCGCCGCCTAAGGCCGGCAAGAAGCCAACGCCGCCCAGCAAGTCGCAAAAGAAGCCATCGGCCTCAGCCTAGGACCTGCTCACGCAGCTCGAACCCGTTCTATCCAATCAGCAGCTAAATCAATGTTCAACAACATGCGGAATTTCATTCAAAACTCTAAATAACAGCTAAATAAATATCTAACTGCACAAATTGTTATTTTCCGCTGGCCTAACACCACCACCCCCACCCCACACCCACACCCACACCCACACCCACACCCACACAGACTGCTTTGTTGTGAATGAATCAATTTGGTAATTGACCTTATTGAACATGTTGAAGTCTGTTAACGCTCTTAATTGATTAAGAATCGTAACAGACTGCACCAAGCACGACTGCCGAATACCCTGTGATTACCGAGCGAGTGTTTCTGTTCACCCACCCTCTCCCTGCTATAAAATAAGGCTGGGAGAAAAGCAAGAGTATTTCTCTTGGATACCATGATCTTCTGGAAATGGAACTGAAGATATTCGAGTCAATCGACTGGCTGTCGGCTGTCAGAGAAGCTTTTGAACTGTGGATCACAATTTAAGCGCATAATTTTCGATTATATAATTACACACACTATCGGGCGATGCGACTTCTGCTATCAGCACGAACATTCGCTCTGTGCTCGAGCTTAATGAAAGATCTCGTGGAATTCCGCTGAAGTATTTCCGCTTGCCTTGTGATTCCGAAGAAAGACGGCTCCTCGCTTATCGCCCGGAATGTAATTTCGGTTATAGAGAGTGTTATTGCCGGAACGGGGCCGATAAAACTCTCTATAACCGTGGCCAGGAGCCCTCGTTCCGATTTGTCTATAATTAGCGAGCTCCTCGACTGGCCCTTATCGATGCAGAACTCGATATGCTATAGATTATAGCCGAGGACGACGCTTCTGGGCGAATTGCGATTTCAATTTCGCAATTTCAATTTGTGGCAGTCTGACAAGAGATACAAGTATTAATCTAGACCTGACAGCTGATTACAGGTGCATGAACAGGCGGCGCCCAAGAGCTATAAAAGCCTTTGCGGCAGGCTGTTGTGAGCAGTGATCGCTACGACTAGAAGCCAGAGAGACGTCTCCCTACCAGCATCATGAAAGCCGGTAAGCCACAAGCCAGCTGGTGGAGTGGGAAGGGATCGCTAATGCTGAGTGCTCTAACATTTACACAGCTCTAATCGCAATCGCCGGACTGCTGGTCGTTAGCGTCCGGGCCCAGGACTGTCCGACTCCTAGCTACACCGAGGATATAGTGCCCAAGTGCCTGTCGAATCGGAAGATTCTGCTGCCCAGCTACGCCGATCCGATGAAGTACTATGACTGCTCCACGGGAAGCCCGGTACTAACCAGCTGCAAGGCTCCCACGAGCTACTTCAGCTACGTGCTTCAGCAGTGCTCGACGTGCGCTAACTATATACCGGCCGCGCAGTGTTCGCAAATCAAGCTGGGCCTCCAGTGCCAGCCAATTGACAAAAGTACCTCGACGACCTCGCTAACAACCACCAACACCCCACCAGTAACCCCAACAACACCCCCAACAACCACCAACACCCCACCAGTAACCCCAACAACACCCCCAACAACCACCAAGGGGCCAACGGGAACCCCAACAACTACCGAGGAGCCAACAACAACCACTACCGACGGGAATGCTCCCGGAAATTTTAGTCCGGGTTTTTCACAATCCACCACAGCTGGTTCAACTGAAGCCTATAATGAAGGCGATACAACCGTTTATGTGCCTCCGCCGCCGTCTCCAAACAACCCTAATGTGCCTGCTCCGCCCACTCCTCCCCCAACGGTTGGCACCGTGGCCACGGGACCACCGGTTGTACAATAGGAGCACCTGCACATGCAGCAACGGCTTCGGTTAACCTGTATTCCAAACCCGATTTCCCTCTTATATATATGTTTCTATCTAATCAGTTCTGGATTTGAATAAACTTTTATAGTGCAATAACACACACATACATACACACATACACTCAATTAATTATATATCATGAGCCTGCAACGAATTTTAGCTTTTAGGGCTCCAGTCTGGATCTCTGCGACTCACCCAATTATCCTCGGCCTCGCGCTTGTCCAGCAGGTACTGATGGAGTCGGGGCCCCAAGCCCTGCGGCGAGGTGAACTGCTTGATGATGGCCTTCGTTCTCTCCAGCTGGGCCGGTGTGGTTATGGGCTCCAGGGCGCGCACATAGTCAGCCATGGTTTCCTCCAGCGGTGGGACAGGTATCTTCGGCAGAGTCTAAAAGAGCCGAAAGGATTCACGCTCAGTACTCGTCATTCAACTTCTTTTTCGCGAGCTGCTGCCAAATTGTGTTTGGCCCAAACTTTTGTGCTCTGTCGCTCATTTATATGCAGTACATTGTGGCAGTCGGAGAGAGAGAGAAAGGGGAAACTGTAATGCCCTCGGGAGCAGAATTTCGAATCAAGAGAAAAAACCCTTGCCAAATGGCTGCGCTTGGCTGGGGGATTCACAATGGGCCTGTCCAACTTGGCATTCTTTATGCGTTTACTTTGCCCTGTCATGGCCAACGTGAAGAGCGAGCTCCGCTCCAAGGAATCCCCAGCGGGCAAACAAAGTTTCCCCGTGCAGCCGGGGAGCGGTCGGAACAGCAATCGATTTTAGCCGAGTTATCGATTTCGTGCGCCCAAAAGTCGCTCTCGGCCAGGTCCTGCCTCGGCGCATCAGATCATAGGGCACTAGGGCGAC
>JABVZX010000297.1:7742436-7753470 GCA_020883565.1 Drosophila pachea
GCTCTCGCCGCTTTTGTTGGCCTGCACAAAGCTTCATTTATATTTGGGGTGTGTTTCGCTTGCGCCACACCAGCCACAGCCACAGCCATAGCCACAGCCGCATCCCTTCCCCTTCTGCTGCTCGCACGGAACAATTGAGCCGTAAATCCTTTACGGTCTTAGCACTGCTGTTTTCCGCCGCTTTCAATAGATTTCTGTTGGCCTTAGGTTGCGCTTTTGTGTGTGCGGCCCGGTCTCTGTGAGCCTCTGAGGCTCTGCCCCAAACGAAGTCTTCCCTTTGCGGCGCATGCAAGTGATACTCGGAGTCCTTTTTTAATTGTTTGAATCGAAACAAGCGGATAGCATAATTGCGTACGTATTGTTTGGCCAACGGGTTGGCCGCGGTCTGCGTCTCGCGTAGTGGCAGGCTGGCGGATACCCTTGAAGAATCTTTAGCTGGTTGGAAATATTTCTATAAAATTCCCAGCGAATATACTCGCCTTTGGCACGCGAGCGGGCATAACGGGGAACGGCTAAAGTCTATTGTGGGCCGCAAGACCGCAGCACTGGATGCGGTTTGGGGCGTGCCGCGACCAGCTGAAGTTACATTTGTGGTGCTCCATCCCTGGTGCGTGCCGAGGGCTCGTGGCCAAAAGTTGCTAATGGAAATTGCAAACAGAAAATCCATTTTCCACGCGGCAACAACGTCCAAAATTCTGGCCTCCGGGCACGCACACAATTTCCTTTCGACCTGCTGCCGCTCCCGCTCCCACTCCCAACATCCACTCCCCCTCTTTCATTGTTGGCTTTGATGAGCAACCACCAAGTGAAGAGCAACCACCGAGCAGAGCTTGGCGGATGTCCTTTGGCCCGTTACATTTGCAATTAGGCAATTAACATAATAAAAATAGTTTTGGTCCCAATGAAAAGGCCGAATCCATGGTTAACAATTATATTTCAATAGTATTTCTTTTGTTTGTTGTTAAATGTGTATTTCGCTCTGTAATATGCATTATATCATTATCCTTTCGATATTTCACTGCATCGTCGCCACTTCAAGTACATTTATTTATATATGATATATATATGTATATGAGTTCCATTCGTATTCTTAGTATTCGACAGCATTTCCTGCTCCTTAGATGGATAGAAATGGGCTTTAGCTTGTCGAGTGCTATCCTACGACAGTTATTCATAGCATTCTATATAATATTACTGAAAGAATAGGCTTTAGTCTGCTTTAGATCTGGTTTTTGATTATTGAAACGTACGTTAAAATTTTGACTTTGCGGGCTAGATAGTTAGGAGTTAGAGCGTATCAAGATAGAAACATAGGCTTTTAGCGTATATAGATGGATAGACTTTGAACTTGAACAGCAACGTTTCAGAACTGGGTTAAAGATAGTTTTTTTTTCCTTTTTCCTTTTTGAAATTGATTCTTTCATTGATTCTCCTTCGTAATTGATTTAAGTATATAATATTACAAGAACTAGTTTAACACAAACGTCTATAACATTAGCAGAAACAAGATGTGACACTTTTCAATTGAAACTAGAACACATTAATCTTAAGTATACATATATAAATGTATATATATCCGCATGTATTTGAAACTCTTTGATCAAAACTTACCGTACGAAACTAATTTCATATACTATACAAAACTGAACTGCGGCGCCAATTTCCTAAAGCTCAAGATCTGATTTGAAGGAAATCGCTTAGACTTGGCTCTTTCGTATATATATATTTATATATATATATATATATATATATATAGGTAGTTCCAAATCAGATGCGATAGTATTACCCTCGCATAACTGTAATTATAATAAGCTATTGAACATTTAACACTTTAAGTACATATTCGGGTTGAGTGAACTTATGAAATTATACTCTTGCGTATTTACTTTAATATATATTCATGCTTAGATCAGTTAATTTTTTCCATTTTTCCTTTCAATTACGGTAAGTATTTTAGCAACATTATCCTTTATCTTTTTTTACAATACGTACAGAGAAATATTCAGTTGCTTCTTCGCGTCTAGTCCTTATAAAAATTTCGTAAGATATTACACATTGCCGGCACTGATGATCCTCCTGGGATCCTTCCGCGTGTAGCTGGACCCGCTCTATCCAGAGCTCCGTCCAGCCGCACAGACTGCCTCTCCAGTCCGCTTCAACTCTTCAATCTCGATACTTTTTCATTTTGAACAATTTCTTATGGAAGATATTTCAAACATTTGAACTTATCTGCCGAATGGTCTGCGGTAAGTTGAATCGAACTGAGGATATATTTTTATGGGGGATATGCATTCGGGATAATAGACCACTCGTTAAGGGCTTCGTTATGATATCGTACATATATATGTATATATAGGTTTATTTGCTGATGCTCATAGTTTCTTTTTATTTTTAACTATTTCGTATATTGCTTTCAGTGTGTCCTTTAAATATACAATATGCGTGTTTTGTTATATACTGAGACATATATATGTATATATATGTATATAGTATTTCTTCATATTTCCTTTCCGATCGATCATAGCATCGTCTTTAAGATCGTGCCCGACCCACCAAAGATTAGGCCATTCAAATTTCATTCAACCTATATATACTAACTTTTTGTTTTGCTTGTTATATATTATATTTATATATATTTATTTATATATATATATAGTTTCATTAGATTCTGTTCGTACAATCTGTACTTTCTGTTAATTGATACATTGATGGGAGATTTTTTTCATGAGTTTTCATTCATTATGCAGTTTTACATATCTTCAAACTTCCTTCATATGTAGAACGTCTAAGAGGTATCATAAATACATACATATATAAAAAAAAATGATGAAAGTGAAAATGAGAACCCGGATAGACAATAGCTCAAATAACACGAATAACTCGGTGCAATCCAAACAATATTTACCTGTATATAAATTTTGCGAAACTGCAAATTCTCTATCAAAACCTTGCTAAACTAATTGCTTCGAAAATCAGTGCATTCGCTAGACATGTAGATATATATATATAATATATTTATATATTATGTTATTCTCGTAGAGAGCTATGTAAACTAGGCTGCCTAAAAATAAACCCTTCATCTAACCGTATATATGTAGACAAGTTCGCTTTAATCTCAAAAATGGCCGTGTCACTGATATGTTTACGGATATAGAATGTTCAAGAGTCCTATCATAACTAGCTTTCAATCCACATTAAAACCCCTTATATATATATAGAGTGTGTGTGTGTGTGTGCATAGTTGCTGATAACTATAGCACGTAATTGTTCGCTATGTATACAAAAGTACAGTTGACTTAGGCCTTAGTGGGTGTATAATATATCGAGAGTTGTTCTCAGATGTGTGTGCAATCGGAATGAAAGATATATCTAACCATATAAATATATATGTGTATGTATGTGTATATTTATATCCAGGAATTAGCTACGTTTAGATAGTGTATCTGAAGATACATACACGAAGGTACACACATTTATACTATGCTATCGCCGAGCTGCTATGCCAGGCGGCAGACCGCCCCATGGTACGGGGGGCCCCCACCATCTGGTGGGGCACAGAGCCGACAAGCAAATAATAATTGATTGGTAGGTAAATATGAAACATCTAATATTTTCAAGTTGTTTTTACGGCCTAGGTATACGTTCTTCTTCGATATGATGCGATATAGAGACGATAATTTATGTATATAATAGTATATATATATATATGTATATGTGTGTATATTTATATATATATATATGTATAGCAATAGTTAATATCACTTGTGGTAATTTTAACAGGCGAGCCGTTGAGACTCTGATATGTATCGTTACCTTGGTTGTGTCTTATGTTAAAAATACATTCAACTGAAATCGGTTCAAAACTCGAAATGATAGAGCACCTGCGAGGGGCGTGGCCGGGCACATGGGCGTCGCAATGGCAAACGAAAGGGTATAGAGTGTTCGATTTGTGCAACTTTTGATATGTCTGCGATATGAATGCCATTGCATGTTGAGTAAATACGACGGCTCGTGTGCCACAGTGGAGCCTCCTCGGCGGCGCCGCTTACTATCTAGGCTTGTATAAATATACGACTATATTCATATATGATATCTCTTCCGGATCAGAGGTAGGAGCAACTGCTACTCCTCCTCCTTCATCCTTTTGGGACGATCCTTTGGTTTCTCTAGCTTATCTGAATTGTGTACTGAAGATATATATGTATATATATCTATATCTATATGCAATCTGTGTATAATACAAAACTGGTGCAGGGTCGAAAACAGATGCGTTATCAGCTGAACCTGAACTATTTGCATGCCGTATGCTTTTATAGTGTACGTACCACTTACTATATATATTTATATAGATAACTTCCTAACCAAAACTGATGTGACAGCGATAAGGAACGAAACAAGAACAAAATCGAGATAATTATCGAATCCCTTCTCGTAGACAACAATTTAAAATCCTTGTCTAAATGGATTGGCTGGTGCGGCAGGGCCTCGGCTTGGCTGCTGCTGTGCCTGCGGTTGTGCCTGCTGCTGGAAGGGATTGACCACACGCGGCTGAGCGTAGCTGCCGCCCTGCTCCTGATAGCCGGGCTGGTAGCTCTGATCCTGCTGGTAGCCGCCCGCCTGCTGTGATTGGTACTCGTACTGCTGCGACTCGTCCAGGTTGGTCTCCTGCTCTGGCTGATACTGTTGGCCGTACTCCAAGTGATTCTTGAAGTCGCCATCAACGGGCTTTTGGTCGTGCATGACGTAGGTCTGGTACTCCTTGTTCGGCGGATCCTGCATCAAGATGTTAGCCTCGTTCTCGAACGGCTTGAAGTCATAGATGTTGCGTAGCTTCCGGAGCACAGGAACATAGGCGAGATTCGAGAAGGCGATGAGAAAGTTGAGCGCTGTGAATCCGATCGCCTCCACCACGCCTCCAGCTATAATGGGGCCCACTGCGTAGGCAATGGAGTACGATATGTCCGCTATGGCATAGATGCTGCCGTACACAGACACGTAGCGGACGTCCACCAGGTAGCCCAGCGTCGGCAGCAGGGCAGTGTCGATCAGGGCGATGCCGAAACAGATCACGCAGATGGGCAGCATGAGCATCTTGTAGCCGCTGCAGAAGGGTATTATGAAGCAGGAGAGACCCTCCAGTGCCAGGCCTCCGGCTGCCATTAGCCACTGATGCTGCGGATACTTTCGGGCCATTTTCACGGTTATGACCACACCCAGCACGTGCGGAAAGAAGGCGGGCAGCCATACCATGCCGATCTTCCAGTTATCCGTTGTCATTGTGTCCTCCATCCACAGGGAAATGGTTGGCTCCAGGAAGGCCAACGCCACATTGGACATGGTCAGGGCTCCGGCGCAGACAGCGATATACGGATCGATGAGTAGCCGCCAGATGGGAATGACCTGGTTCTGCACCTCCCTGCTCTGTTTGATCTGCTCCTTGACGGGTTTCATCACTAGCAGCAGCATCAGGCCGTCCAGCAAGCAAACTAGCGCCAATATCAGAAAGGGAACCTCTTTGCCAGCGAACTGGTACAACGCGCCGCCAAAGGGCGGTGCCACCAGGCAGCCGAAACTGATGAAGGCCAGCGCAATGCCCAGCGCCTGCGAGCGCTCGTTCTCCTCCGTAAATCGATCCGCAATCATGGCCAGGCCCGAGGTGTCCGCAAAGGCTGAGCCGGCGCCCTGCAGCGAGCGCGCAAAGAAGAGCACGCTGTAGCTGCTGCCGCAGGCGAAGACAGCCGTCGAGAAGAACATGATGGTCAGGCCGATCATCATCGGAATATCGTAGCCGATTTTATCGATCAAACCGCCCGAGAACGGATTAACCATCAGCTGTACTATAGCCTTCGAGGCGAACAGAATGCCCGTTGCCGAGTCCTGACCGTGATGGTCATGAGGTATCGGGATTATGCGACCCGTCACATTATCCCGCAGCGGCGGCGGCGTTGGTCCATCGTCGAAGCTGCCAATTTCGCGCAGATAATCGGGTATAATGGGCACAATCACCATGTAGAGCATGTTGTCCAGCAGCAGGGCAATGGACACAATGACCAGGATGAGGCGGCGCTGGTTCACCGGCTCCTGGATTTTCTCCCACAAGATCTCCTTGACTTCGCGGACCTCCAGGTTGATTAACGGTATTTGGAAGGAGGCCATTTTGCTTAGCTTTTGATTGAGTCTTTTTAATTGAAGTCCTTCTCTTTGTGTTTATATCGCTCTTATCCTCTCCCTCTTTCTCTCTCGCTCTCCCTCTGTTGCTGTCTCTCTTTGTTTCTGTTTGTACTGTATGCTGCCGCTATAGTTTCGCTCCTTTGCCTTTGGCGGTTTCCAATTGCATATCTGCTAGCGGAAACTGGCCCGCTGCTTCCGCTTCCGGTCCAATGTCGCTCAAACGACGCTTTGGGCTTCTTTGGTGGTTCGCTCGTTGGTTAACTGGTTTCTTCTCTGTTGCATACGCAGTTGCACTTCCTGCAGTATCTTACATGATTTCGTGTGGCTGTTGTTGCTGTTGTTGCTGTTGTTGTTAGTGTGCGAGTTGTTGGCATGCCAGTGAACAACCTTTAACGACACAGAAACAAGATTTCGTTAGTTCTTCGATTTGTATTTACTCAGTTCTTTTTTCTCTCACAGAAAGTTAACTTTTTTCTTTTGTTTTCTTTTCTTTTCTTTTCTTTTTTGTTTCTTTAATCGAAACAGAATTTAGCTGCATTTTATTCAAAATATAGAATTGTTAATTTTTCTTCATTTGCTTTTATGATTGAAATGTTGTTTCTGTGTTGCAAGAAGGTTGCCTGCTGGTGAACAACAAAAATGTGTATTGTTAAGATTAGTTTACACATGTTTACATAAATTATTCACTACGATTTTCTGCTCTTTCATTATTTCACAGCAATTCGCACATTTCAATCATAAAACAAATACCGAAAATATTCCATAATTTAAACGCATATATATATATATATATATATATATTCACATGTTGTCGCCATGCATTATAATTATGCCTCGCCAGACGTCGGGGTAGCTCAAAGGGTACTCGGAAAGTCGCGTGGCCGCACTCCAAGACCAATAATTACATACAGTAATTGCTATGGGCTTCGT
Organism: Drosophila pachea; assembly: GCA_020883565.1. Taxonomy (NCBI): domain Eukaryota; kingdom Metazoa; phylum Arthropoda; class Insecta; order Diptera; family Drosophilidae; genus Drosophila; species Drosophila pachea. The sequence continues at coordinate 7,749,538 of JABVZX010000297.1, forward strand.
GGAGAGCCACACGCTTTGGTCGGGCCGAGACCCTCTTGGGTAACACGCGAGCCCCACGGCTAACTGCAGCGGGCCGCAGCAGCTTAATCGGCGAATTGAAAATCCGATTTTTATATAGATTATAGTCTAAAGGCGGCTTCGCGAATGTCTGCATTCGTGAAGCTTTAACTCTGCTTCATTCTGGGCGACGCCCACGCACAACTGCTGGCGCTCCCAGGCCAGACATCAGTGCAGATCTAATTTCAACATTTATCTACCTTGTAGCCACCCCCGAATAGACAAACATAAAAACGTTACGTGTGCTGGGCATAGAAATACCCTCCGCCATGTCGGAGGATGGGGATGGGGCCGCCTTTGGTGTATGCGAGACGTTAGAATAACATTTCGCTTTATCATTAAATTTTCATGACCACGTTCGTGTGCCGTGTTTGGGTAGCCCAGCTGCCAGGCTTGGGCGGACCCGTGCCGTGTAGTCAGCCCTTGGGCTTGCACATGAGTCAATTATCGTAGCTGTATGCGTGTGTCTGTGTGTGTGTGTGGCGGGGGGAGCATGAATTTTATGTTTATATGTGTGCATGAACGAGCCTTCCTGAAATTATGCCCGCTCTTAATGCGAATAAGAGAAGAATATTGGTTTTCGACTTGGTGTACAATGTGCCGTGTCGGGTAAAAAGACTTTGATTACTCTTAATCAAAGTTTTAATTATTATATACATATATATATATATATATATATTGGCTGAGTTGCTTGTGCTCTGGACGAGTATCCGCCTACGCTTTGAGCTATTTCTTCCTCCGGCGGAAGACTTTAATTTTGGTTCTTTGTGCCAGCGTGCCAGTCTCTAACTGAAAGACCAGGAGCAGCAGGAGCAGCAGGAACAGCAACAGGAAACGCAACAAAGCCCAGCCCAGGTGGGCAGCCGTACTTGACCCTGGGGTTGGCAGCACGCGGAGCTTTTTATCAAAGCCAGGGGTTGGCACTCGCAGCGGCACGAGTCAAGTGCAGAAACGTGCGCCAAGCGAACATGTTGGCTATAATAAGGCACAGGACCAGGCCAGGCCCAGGGGCTGAACGGAACGGAACGGAACGGCGTGATTATTAAAGTCCGTGTGCGCACACCCATGCTGAGCCACACGGTTACAGTTGAACATCAAACAGCGCCAATTTATATTTACGCCTTTATAATTTTATTGATTTTTCCGCTCTGACTGACAAAACTCCTCGCAGCTGATGAGTTTCCCAGCCGTAAAATATTTTGTGCTTCATTTTCTGTTTCGGTTTCGGTTTCGCTTTCGTTTTCGTTTTCGTTTTCGTTTGCCGCTTCTCATTCCCAACGCCTTTCCCAACATCAACATTTCTCTTCTGCGCTCCTTTGCGGATCTCAGGCTCCCTTTCATATTTGCCAGCAGCCGACCAAGCTGCTTTCATTAACGAACTGAGGGATTCATCTCTTATTTATGCACTCGCATCTGCTCCGATTCTAAGCATTTTATTTGAGCTGTGTCTGGAGAATAAAAGCGCCAAAAAGTATGCACCTTGAGCATGATATTCCTGCTGAGTGTGTGTGCGTATGTGGAAATTCAATCTATTCGCAGACAACTCAATAAAACCCCCAAAGTGCATTTTCCTCGGACTCAAAAGAAAATGTTCGCATGCAATCCGAGCTGCCTGGCGGAAAAGCAGCTGCAAAATATATTGCTTTTCGCAAAGTTCGCAAGGCAAAGAAAAACTTCGGGACTTTTAGCTGTCCCAAGTCACTTTTCATATTTTACTAAGAACGCGTCTAAGGTTTTCTTGTAAAATATCCGGCTAGTAGATATCCTCAATTTCCGCAATGACCCAAATAGGACAGGTTTTATATAGAAAGACAGACATCTCAAAGCTTGGTTTCTCCAAGATCCATTGAAGAATCGACCCAAAGAAAACCTAGGAGCCTTTGACATCAATAATAAGCCGTTTGCCAACACTGACTGCCCCGTTCAGTGGAATGGTGTTGGAAAAGATTGTGAAAAACGGAAAAATAAAATCCAATCATAATATTTATGATAAGCCGCGTTTCCGGTGTCGGCCTACAAAAGGCAGCGCTAATCCTTACAAGGGTGCCATTGTACACACAACACACAACACACGCACACACTCCACCCCTCGTCACCCCTCGCCATCCCTGATGGAGTGCCTCACAAGTGTTGTAAGCCGCTTTGCTCAAGTGAGTGGGCGAAGGGTTGCCAAGTTAACGGGCTTCGAGATTGGGCTAGCTGCTCGCTCAGCCGTAAGCATATTTATGGCACTCAGTGTCGATAGATTTGTTGCCTAATTTCGGGCGCATTCATTGATTAATGACATGTGCACCAGATGTGTGCTATTTGTAGATGTCTTCCACTAATTGAAGCGTGGACAATCCACCTGACTAATCGTGGCCAGCACCGCCTACATCGTGATCGATTAGCCGGCGGCCTCTGGCTCTAGCCTTAACACGGTTTTGTCACTCAACCCACCCCCCCCCCCTCCCCTCCCCCTTCACCCACTCCACTCGCCTTCTACTCTTGCTCTTTCCCTTTAGCTAACCGCTAAAGTCTTCTATCATTGTGTCTTTTCTGTCATTGCTTCTGTTTCAAGTTTAATTGTCTTGCCTTTGGCTTTGGCCATATCGATTTCGCCGCAATTGGGTTAGCTTAATTGGTTTCCATCGCAAGCGCGGCACGGTCAACGCTGAACATTTTAATTGCCCGAAATGGTCAACTCTAAAAAAAAAAAAAAACGGAAAAATAAACACTTCTAACGTGACGACCCATTTCTGGGCGCATTTATTGTTTTTATCTTGGCTTTTATGGCATCAGCGCAAAATGGCTTTCATCAATTCCCCAAGGATGCGCAGCCACTTAGCTCGAAGGCAGCCTGGATCTGGCACCAGCTTAGGGTCGGACGAGTCCCATTTGCCACGAGCTGCGCGGCGTTCGTTCGCCTCCATTATCGTAAATAGACGAGAGTGCGGGAGACAAAATGCTGGTGTCGTATTCTAGGAGTGACGCTCCGGGCCTTATGATTTGATCCCACCAAGACGAGCTCTCCAATGTAGTCAAAGCATATAATAGAATACAGACAAAAGGCTATTTGAGCTTCGGCCTTCCGGAGCCTGTTCTCTAACGCGCTCTGTCTCAAATGGAATATCGGGGCGTGTATACGTAGTCCATAAATCAAAACATTAAGTGGGCGTGGCCAGGCCTCCTGTGTGCCTGCTCCTGCCGCTCTTTAATGGCACCTCTGCTGCCCCGCCCACTGTCTGAGCCCCCTTTGGAATATGCGTTTCTCAGCTTTGCTTACAAATTGATTTGCTCATAAATTCTTTAGTTCTCCGCCGACTATTCGTCCTGTCCAGGAGATGCCAATAAATTACCTCTATGCTCGACTATTTCCCAAACTCCAACTCCAGTTCAACATTTTCTGTTAATTTACTTGGACGTTCGGCTCTGACGAATATCTAGTTGCGCCTTATCGCCGTTCAGTTCGCATCTGATTCGCTCTGGCGCAAAATGTGAACATTTGTAGCCCCACAAATGCCTCCCAATCAACAACACCATCAGCGCCCGGTTTACAAGTTTACGACTTTTGATGTCGCCTCCGGCAGGACCTTTCGCTGCGGGGACTATCAAGACTTGGCACTCGCTCAGAAAATGAAAAGACGGGTATATTCGTTTGGACAACTAACTTCAAATATTTAATATGATTGGAGGTAGATTGCTATAATTTTCATAGTGAATGCCATTATCAATCCAATTGACTGTGAAGTCTGTTTCAGGAGGCACCTCACAAGATCTGTCTGTCTGTCAGCCTGAGCGGGCATCACACAGTCAGTCCTCTCGCAGTTCAAATATTTATTGTCGTTTTTCCCTGCTTCTGCTGATGTCTCTATGCGACAGGCATCAACCCTCGTC
>JABVZX010000297.1:7773153-7785946 GCA_020883565.1 Drosophila pachea
TGGATATACTTCTCGATATATTCGTTTGCAGTTCTTCGCTTTAAACTCTATTGAATAATACGTATTTGAATGCATTTCGCGTGACTCGCAAATGGGAAATGCATTTGATATGTTTACAGTTACTTTCAGTTTTCCGTTTGACATTGATATGTTTGTGTCGATCTCAATTGCCTCAATTGATCTACTTATTGCATTCACTATATACTCAAGAACTCATCAAATCATACAACATAATGCTAAATAGGTTAAGCGATCGGTTTTCACCATAAAATAGAAACTATATAACGACTATCGCAAAATTATTACAAACTTTTCTGCACTTTATACCTGAGCACTTGTGTGTCTGAAAATACATCATCCTATGTATGTATGGTATGTATAAGTATAAAGGTATGCCCATTGGGATATACATATGGCTGCTGAACAGAAGGACCTTACCCCGCCCCAAGCAACATAAAGAGCATCATCTTGTGGGTAGCTAGTACTAAGAGTCGGCGGTCCGCTGCGACAGTGCTCAGAAGGCCGTGTTGTCTTGCTCCGCTGTGGGCATGGCCATGCCCTGACTCTGGCCGCCGCCTCCACCCGCCTTGCCAGTGGCCGAGTCGAGCATTTTCTGCACCTGCGACTGCGCCGTTTGCTGGTTGAGGCGTCGCGCCTCGGCGACTGGCAGATCATCATCGGACTCCAGAGCTGGATTAATGCGGCCGTTGCGCTCATCCTTGCCAGCCATGGTGGCGGCGCCGTACGAGCGCGCCAAGGGACCCGCCATGACCGACAGCTGTTCGCCGGATTCGGCTGGATCGCCCACGCGCTGCACATCTTCCGGAATGTTGACTACACAGCGGAAGTAATCATAGCTGGGCGGCAGTTTACCGGACTCAAACATCATTCTGCGGGCACAAAGTAGGATATGCACATCATCCCGAAAATTGGCAAGCGGACTGCAAGCACTTACTTGGTCCACCAGGAAACGAACACCAAAGTGATCAAGCTGATCAGCATGGCCATGGTGCGGAAGGGAAACAGCTGGGTATTCGTCTCCTCGTCGTAGCCCGGGTAGTGAATCAGGGCGGGCAGGCCCAGGATGGCCTCTCCGCCTGAGAGGCGTATGAAGAGAGCTATCAAATAAGCCGCCAGGCTGCCATATGTGTTGCAGTGCTTCTTGAAGTGCACCACCATCAGCAGCTGCGGGAAGAGAATGACGTAGACCAGATCCGAGCACATGGACCTGCGGGGAGGACAAGACACTTAGCGAGATGAGCTGTCAGTCGAAGGCTCATAGCAAATTTACCACAAGCCGTAGATGGAGGGTATGGTCAGAGCCATAATGGTGGCCAGGATGCCAACAATTATGATAGAGACACGCATCACCCATATGATTTCCATTTCGGAAGCCTTTTGACGGAAAATCAATTTGTATACGTTGCGTGCGAACATCGAGGCGGCCGAGAGCACAGAGGAATCGGCGGAGGACATGACTGCTGCAGAGACCGCGCCCAGCCCGAAGAAGGACACGAAATCGGGCGTCAAATACTGAAGGACCATGGGCAATATCATGCTGGTCTGGTCCACAGTTAGCGGATAAGGACCCTTGTATTCGGTCTCGTTCCAAGCTGTTTGACAAAGAGGGGATTAGCTGAGTACAAGCTGGCAGAGAGGAGGACTCACGGGTTGCCTTGGCTATGGCCCCGATTAGAACTGGAGGAATGGCCATCAGGATGCAGCCAGCTGCGGCCACATACGATAGAAGCTGCGCCCGACCAGCCGTCTTGCTGGAGAGCACGCGCTGGAAGTAAACCTGCCAGGGAATGCCTCCGAAAATGAGAAGTAGTCCGTAGTCAATGTAGAACCAGCGCTGCTTCGGCTCCACGTGGCCAATCCAGTCCACTTCCATGTCGCTCAGGCTGCGCACATGGTCGTTGGTCCAGGCGAAGGGTATGCACATCCAGAGTCCAATAAATATGCAGAACAGCTGAATGACATCTGTATACGCCACCGAGTAGAGACCGCCGAACAGTGTATAGAATATGGCAATGCCCGATGACAATATGACCGAGGTCCGATGGTCCATATCGATGATGACTGACAGTGTGGCGCCCAAGGCGGCCAGAATGCCAGCTGCCCAGAAGACTTCGCCACAGAGCGCTGGCAGGAACAGCAAGCCGCCCATTCGCTCGCCGAACGAGTCCTGCAACGGATCCAGCATAGTTATGTAGCCCTGCTTGCGCATCGGATTGGCAAAGAAGATCCCGCCTGAGGATGGACAAGGGGAAAGGGAGGAATTCAAATCAGAATAATATATAAATATAAATATGTAAAAACTATAAATAGGTAAAAACTTACCGAAAACCAAGCTCAGGGCATAACCGAAGGGTGCCTGACACCAGACCAGGCCCGATGTGTAGATGGCTTCCGCCGTGCCGTTTATGTAACCGCCTCCCACCCAGGTGGCTATGGACATTTGAAGGAGGCTTATTATTTCGGCTATAGATTTCGGCTCGCATGGAACTCACCAGTCATAGTAAATATGCCAACGAAGAGACCGATGGAACGGCCCGCCAGCATGACTTCCTCCTCGGAATCATTTCCCGCTTGCTTTTTGCGCCCAGCCCAAATGCCCACGACCAGGATGAGCAGATAAAAGAGCACAATGCTCACTACGCCGGCTATGTTAATCATCCTGCTGTGCCGCCTAGATACCAAGGACTGACCTCTTCTTCCAAGTTACGTATACGTCGGGTCTAACTCTCTAGCTGGTAAGAGGAAAGAGTTCAACAAGCTTAAATCCACTCTAAGCCAAGTCAGGAGTAAAATGGACCTTTCAGGATTTAACGCACGGGAGAACAAAGTACATGAGAATTGAGACTTGAAACTGGGAAATAGATTATCTGGACTATTTACTTTCCGTTACGTGTTACTGTAACTGCCACAGTGCGACGATATCTGGTTTTTCGTTTTCCCATCAATCTACTGCACAAGTTGCTGCATTAAATATGAAGCCTATCATATAGCCAAGGCCGAGGATAGCCGCCCACAACTGACCTCTGCGATAGGATTGCCCATGGCTCACAAAGTGTCGTGGCATTTGGTATTGGACTTCGGCCTCAGCTGTCCTTGCTAATAGACTCCAATTAACTAACGAATGCCAATCCGCGCAACTCTCAACGGGCCCTGTGCAGCGGGCGCCATTTAGTCTGCCATGCACTTAATAGCTGCCATTTAATGGGCGTGGGGCAGCGGGCTCTTACAGTCGATATGTCTGTCTATATATGGGTGCATTTGCTTGCGAAATTGAAAAATTACTGAGCGAGATAGTGGGGCAGTATAGTGCTAGACTAATATTGGAATATATTATCGGCAGCAAAAAATAGTACAATTACATATATGATATATATTTGTTCGCATTTGTATAAAATCGTCCCTATGTATCCACCTAAGCTTTACGATAATCGCCTAAGCAGCAATTCATTCACAAAACAAATTGTTGTTAAACAACAACAATTACAACATCAGCAAACAACAACGACATTAACAGTCATCGCTATAAGAACGACAACAAAAGCTGACGCTTCCAAATGGAATTGGTTCTCCCATGGCGCAGGCTGAGAGTAGGCCGCAATCTGTGCGCATGTCCCACAGCATTTACAGGCAATCGAACTCACCTTTGCTATGGTAGAACCTCTCTGTGTCCGTCTTTATGTTGGTGTGCGTATGTGTGTGTGTGTGTGTGTGTGTGTGTGGGAGTGCCAAGTTCAAAGCAGGCGTTAAGTTATGTGCCGAATGCCCCGCGCGTCTTGGCCACCTTAACGTCGGTAAATGCGCGCGCCAATCAAATGCGCCTTGACTTATGCAACATTTCCTAAACAATAGTATTAATTTTCTCTAAGCGCGACAACTTTGCATTTGCATTTGCATTTGCTTAGAACAAGAACAGATCACAGGCGACGGCACGTTTAAGAGAATAGGTAATTAAATAGGAAACACGAACGTGTCTGGCGAGGAGCACGCTTTACGTAGTACGGCCTTAGGCAGCAGTCGCCCCAACGCAGGGACGTCTTTTGAGACGGACTGTTACGCGTTTTAAAATGTAACCCACACATGTGCTCCGGCTGTATAGAAAGCACGTGGCGACCGCATTAAACAAATGTTTATAGGTCAACAAACTCAAGTAGCAATTAATTAATTAATAATTAATACAAAATGGATGCCTGTTCGAAATTTACTCTTCAACAAAATCGAATCGATTACTTCAATATTTTCTAATTATAATTTCGGCACAAAGTGATAAATAAATGTGAGTAGACGCCTGGTCAAAACTTAAAAAATTCGTCTCACGCTCGACGTCTTTCGCCGTTCCGACGAAAAGAATGGCAAAATTATAACTGAATTGGAAGTTCAAGTGTTGGAGCCTTAACAGCGGCAATCAACCTAAACTCGAGTTCATTTTCTGTACGTGCGCAGGAATTTGTAACGTGTTCATTTCCGCCCCTCCGGCATTCCAATGGAATGCGGACAGAGGCATGCGCCAGGAGCGTGTTGAAGCATACTCTGATATAAATTTCCAGCTGTAGCGCGGTCTTATCAACCGTCAAAGTTGGGGAAATAAAAGGTGAAATATTCACAGAGAGGAGAAAAGCTCTCCTGAAAGAAGAATTGCGATTTTTCAAAAGCCTGCATTACTCAAATATATTAAATTAAACTAATAAACAAACTTCTTCAACGGATGCATCTAATTTTGAATAATAGTCAAAACGTACAATTAGCTACAGATCTAACTTAGAATAAAGTCCAATGGGACTAAGTGTTATTAGTACTAAGAGTGTTTAGTAGCCGAATTTATCGTTCAAGTGAGTAATGCCATCCCCACTTTGATTGGTTGGCGGAACCCACTTGGCATAATTTTCTTCGTCTTCGTGCTCAACAAGGTCATCTTGATCCATGTCCACATCTTGCCGCTGTTTGTTACTACGCTGTCGCGCGCGTTGTCGACGTTTCTTCTGTGCAACATCCTCAGCAGTTTTGTCCTCGGCATTTTGAACAACTGTCGGCTGAGTGTGTATGCTTGTGGATACATTTCCTGCTGCAACTGCCACTTCTGTTGTCTTTTCGGTTTTCTGAGCGTCTCCATTATTTGCAGAATTTTCGCACTCTTCCGCCGGATATGACTGCTGTATTTCCCTCGTGAGCTCAGTTGTCTTGGACGTTTTGTGGTCTGTACTTATTGCTTTCAAAACCTCACTTTCGTCCTGCTTGCTAACAGTTTCCGTTCGATTCTGCGTATCCTGTTTTCCCTCCTCCACTTCCTCATCCTCATCTTCGAATTCCTCGACATCCGATGCAAACGCATTGCTTCGCACTTTAGCTGCTGCGCTGGGCAAGGCTTTGACCACTTTGAATTTACTAAACTGGTTTCGCTTGCCTATCATGGGCAATTGCTTTTTGACTGACACGGGTTCAGAGTTCTTGTCAAGTGGAATCACGTTAGGTGTCACGGAAAATGGTAGTGCTGTTGGTTTAGCAATTTTTATGAGTCTGTGCACCTTTTGTTGTTCAGATTTAATTCGCTGTTGCTCCAACTAAGAATGGAAAATTTTTATTTCAAGCTATTATGGTATAATCAAATCAATTATCTCACCCTGAGTTTCTTAATCTCAGTTTTATCCACTTGCGTTACATTTTCCGTTAGCGTGCCCATAAAATTGTCTAGATCATCGCAAGCGCCTTGCTGCTTGACAGCGAGTTCCTTGAGGCGCTTATCGTTTTGTTGGTAAGCACTAATCTCCTTCTCGATATTGAGAAGTTCGGCCTCTAAGTCACTCTCCTGCTTAATCTGAAATATGATAACAAGTTAAATAATAATTTAAAATCTGACTTATTTTCGTTTTACCAAATCCTCATAGGTGAGTGTCACACTTGATCCAGAATTCGCTTTACGCTGTCTCTTCCTAGCAACATCACCAGTGCGATCCCAAAACTCATCTTCGTCATCTGAATCCACGGTTTTGATATTCTTGCGTTTTTGTGACTCCTGGTTTGCCTGTCGTAGCACACCATGGCGATCGAGAGTACGGCATGCCTCCAAGGCGCATTGGACTACACAATCTTTTTTGCGTCCCTTATGTGAAACCTCCACAACAATCGGCCTACCATTAGAATCGTCGATTGGAAGCTCAACACGACATACGAAAGACGCTTGGGATAGCTCATCGCATTTGTATTCTAAAGTCAGTCCTTCGCGTTCAAAGAACCCACGTAATGTGCGCTTGGGATCATCAAAGAAGAGCTCCTCGTTGTTTGTACTCGCATAGGGATTGTGTGTAAGGTCGCTCTCCTCATCAGCGTCTTCGCGCATACCCCAGCTAGCACCTTCGTTACGTTCCCTCTCTTCTGCTTCCAGTGCTTTCCGTTCCTTTTCAGCCAACGCCGCTGACACTTGTTGGTCGCGCTGCTCACGTAACTCCGTTACCGACAACTCCGATTCAGGCTCCTCATCCGCATCCGGACCCTGCAAAATGTAAACCCGCGTGCTGCTACCCATTTTCAGCATGTGGCCCACACGAATCCGTATAAATACGCGTGGCGGTATCCGCTGTTTGTTAAGAAATGTACCGTGCGTACTACCGAGATCATAGATATACCATCCCTCCAATTGATCTTCTTTCGTGCTCTTTTCCTCGTCCTCTTCCTCAGCATTTTCCCCACTACAAGCTATTTTAGGTTTGTACTGAAGCACTGCATGATATCGCGATATTGTTGGGTGCGCCATTGTCACATCATTATCGGGTAAGCGACCAAACGTCCAGATGGCTTTTTTCTCTAGGTATTGGACTTCATCGATTATTTGGCCAGACTTGAGCACTTCAAACTTATAGTTCTGTTTTGCATCGGGGGGCTGAGACCATTTGGGGACTTTGTAAGGACAGCCACTGCTTGGCGTATCCTTTGTAGGTGCCGATATCGACTCATCACCAGCAGATTCACTTTTAGCTAATGGCACGGATGGTATTGTTGGCACTTTGAAATCCATTTTAATATTTCGCTTAAAACGATACACATATCCTATGGAACTACACAATTCAGCTTTATCTTGAAGTTTTGTTATTTCACAGTGTGTTGCATGTTAGTGATGTGCAAAACTATCGCATACTCAATACAGAAATATGTATGAGGACTTAAAGCAATGTTGTATTCTATATTGTTATTCATGCATAATCTATTGTGATTGAGATAAAAAATTCACTACATTTTTGATTTTAACTTTTTTGTTTTTAGTACAAAACAATGTTATGGATACTGAATATGTGCTGGTTTAGCTCTAAATAACGGATTTTTGTTGCAAATGTGTCATATTAAGTTATTATGATTCGCGGAAAACATTTTTCATTCAAGTGCTCATTCATTAATCTATTTCTTAAGTTATTAATTAGCTTTGAACTTAGCGGTGATTAACTTGAAATAATGACTTATTCTCAAATATTTGCCGTAATAAAACTGGCATTTTTTATTGATCACTAGCAGCAGATTTTCAATGATTATTGTCGGAGAATTGACATAGCTATCAGAAAAGAAGTGATATAGATAGAATGTGTTGTGCATAATGGGCAAATATTTAAAGTACAATGAGGAAACAGCAAAGAAATTGATGACATTCTTACATACCGGGATAGAACCAAGAAATGCCCGGTATTTTTCATATTATCGATTACCATAAAAAATACTATGGTGGCAACACTGTTCGCCGTATGGACTAACATTCTTATTTAATATTTAATATTTTATAGACAATTATGTCTCTATTACGCAGTGTTGTCAGAGTAGTGCTAGTTACAAAGTTAACAAACACTGCGGGAGCAGGTAATATATATATATATATATTGATACACCTCACATATACGACATAAATTTTAGGTGTCCAAACAAAACGGCACATCAAACGTTGGGTTTCTCCGACGTTACGTGAACTTGCACATCGCGTAAAAAAGCAAGGACCGCAGAACCCAGAGCCGCGATCTGGATTTGTTGAATGGAACTATCATTCTGAACTATTTGCATTCGGCAAGCGACTAAATGAGGAATTTAAATTACCACTCTTACAAACAGCATTTACACAGACATCATATGCCAACCAAGAAAGAGAAAGGCAACGCAAGCTGGGAATTGCAGAAGAAGATCTTCTAACGGGTGATAATAGAGAACTTGCAGCCAAAGGTTTTCATATAACCAAAACTTATGTGGAGGCTTATTTACGGTATTCTCTACCCAAATTACCGGAGAATGGTCAAAATGCCATTGCAAGATATCTGTTAAGCACGGAAACATTAGCGCATGTATCTACTCACCTAGGCACTAAAGACCTTATATATTCTACGGCATATCCACCCAGCAGCGAGGAATTAGCAGAAACACTAAAGGCAGTTATTGGTGCCTTGGCAGACTCCAGTGGAGTAGAGCGTGCATTTATTTTTATTCGTGATTTTATTTGCACACAACTAAATCAAAAGGATTTGTTAGACATTTGGAGCCCGGAACAACCCTTGAAGCTTCTAAGTGAAGTCTGCACACAACAAAAATTAGGCGAGCCAGAGCCACGTCTTATGGGTGATTGTGGCAAAAATACTCTTCTTGCTGCTTTCCAAGTGGGAATATATGCTAATAAGAAGTTGCTTGGCCAGGGATTTGGAGAGGACTTGAAAACGGCAACGCAAGTGGCCTCTATTGATGCGTTACAAAAGCTCTTTGGAACTGGAGAAAATCGTCGTCCCTTCAACTTTAAAATTAAACTGGACGCCATGAACGTGAAACTGGCATGATTCACACGATGCTATTAATTTTTATTTACCCTATACACATGTACTTCCTGAATGGTCAAATAATATTGATTTAGAACTACGAAGTAACTGTTGTCTGCTAAAATTCATTAATCTTCGCTTGCGGCCGATCCGACCGGAGGCGAGCCAATATCATCAGGCTTCGACTCCAAGGAGAAGGGAGGTATTTTGCAGTCAAATGCGTAACCGTCCTCTCGCTCCAAGCGAAAAGTTCCCCACATGTGGCCGCTAGGCGCCTGCAGACTGACATGGCTACTATATTGAAAAGCTGGAAGTCGTGGACTGAGAATTGGCTCCTGGCCTACTACACCGCGTCCCCGAACAGTTTCCAGAGTGCCAGATAGAGAAAAGATGCGCCAATGACGTTCTCGTAACTGTACACTAAGCTCGCCAAGATTTTCCAATCTTATGCAATATCGCCACTAAAAGATGAATAGTACTTTAATCGTTACGAATTCAAATTCACTTAGGTTGTCCTCACCCAATAAACTGAAGAGGCAGGTGTCTCGCGACAACCCATGTAGAAGGGTATAACGGTTATGCGGACGTTTTCGGTTGTTTCTTTGTGTACATCGCTCATGTCCAACCACGGGTGATTCTTCTCCTGCCATGCCTTAAGGGTTTCCTGTCCTATGAATGGCGGTTCGGCCTCAGCAGAAAAGGATAGAAACTTGTCGAACAGCTCATGTTGTATCGGATGTTTGTCGGTTGAGCTGTACGGCATAATATCATCATGCGCTACATAATCCAGACCAGGGATGGCATACAAACTACGATTCGAATCCTGGTTGCCTAAAAAGGTTACCGCTTCAGTTTGGGCGCGCTACAAAATGTACAAGATTAGAAACGTATTTAGATTTCCAATTCAATGCACTCACAATATAAGGACAGTCCCTGGTATCGATTAACACTTGATAGAAAGTTTGCGTTTTGCCTTTTACGTCCTTGGCATCGACAGAACTAGTTGCATTGGTATTTGTCGCCGGTTTGGCGGTACCAATATTTGGCACACTCTGTGTACCAGGAGCATTATTGGATGCATCCCAGGAAGTTGGCGCAACCTCATTCTGTGAAGGCGCTGCCTCTCCACTGTTTTCACTGCTCGCAGCTTTAACTGTAAGTGGCGAAGTTTCTTGAGTGCTCGGTATGGACGACGCTGTACCCGCTGGCTGGTTTCTGGGATTGTGTATGTCTCTATCATACACGCGTGCCGTCCATGGAAACAGTATGACACCTCGATACCCAAAGATACGATGTAAAAACAGTTGTCCAGTATTGTATTTTCCTTCTTTTGCTTCTAACAATCTACCGACTTCTGCAAGTCTAAAATTATAGAAACAGTAATGATATTATGCAATGAATGTTTTTGTTTGTTGACGCCGTTCAGTACGCCCAGTTTGCCCCCACCCCTGAGCGTACACCTTATATGTAAAATAGTCTTACTTTGTTGGACTAACTGCCTGCTTTTTTATGTTACGCTTCAGGATAATATCACATTTAAGCAGCAGTTGCCAGCGCTTGTCCCATTTGCAGAAGTGAAGCATTAAACCCATTTGTTGTCAATTGCAATATTTAATAAAAATTGCAACAGCAGGCCGTTGTCACCCTAAAATATGTTGGTCCAACTTTTATGCAACTGAGTAGAAGTAGGAGGACAGCAGCAGTTATATTTTTATAAATATTTATTGTACGTACGGTGTAAAGTAGGTACATGTGCAAGTAATTTAGTAATTTTCTTAATATTCTTGATCGAGAAACATTGTTATCGCAATAATTAGTTTGTTTTTAATATATTTATTTTGACTTTTTTCCCCAAGTCATTTCGATAGATTCATTGGAGTACGCAGCAACACTGCTCAGTGATGAGCACATATTATCGATAATGTATATTTTGAAAACAGCTGAAATGCACCTCTGTTTGACAGAACTGTCATTTTCTCGCTCTTTCGCCATTCGACAGATTTCCGGTAGGTACGCGGAATTTTATGCTACTCGTAAAAATTATGAAAATAATTGAGAAATACAATTACAAAAGCTAAAAATAACTTTTGCTGTGCAGAGATAAATATGTGTATTGTGTTGAAAAAGATTAATTTTTCCTTCACAAATTTGAACCACCCGGATGCTTGTAGCTTGAAACCAAGCTCTTTACAATACTGTTGATCAAAACAAATCCCATTTATATGAACTTCAAGTGGAATGCAATATTAAAACTAAATTTTTGATTATCTTCCATTTGCAGTAAAATATGGCTGACACACAAGCAAAACCTGCCGTGTCTAAGGCAGCTAAGGCTGCCAAACCCGCAAAGGCCGTTAAGACACCAAAAGCAGAGAAGGCAGTTGCCACTGAAACTAAAGTGTCTGCAAAGAAATACAAGCGTCATGGCCGTCTGTTTGCCAAGGCTGTCTTCACGGGATACAAACGAGGCCTGAGGAATCAGCACGAGAATCATGCCATCCTTAAGGTTTGTTTTCTGACCTTTCTGATATTTGTACTATTAATTAACATGTAATTTTGATAAATGTTAGATTGAGGGAGCTCGCCGCAAGGAGCATGGTCAGTTCTACGTTGGAAAGCGCTGCGTGTATGTCTATAAGGCACATACCAAGAAGTGTGTGCCACAGCACCCTGACCGCAAGACCCGTCTCCGTGCCGTTTGGGGCAAGGTTACCCGCATCCATGGTAACACGGGATCCGTGCGTGCACGCTTTAATAGAAATTTGCCAGGTCATGCAATGGGACACCGCATTCGCATTGTAAGTCTATCTTAAGAGAAATGTAAACTCAATAATTTTTAATGGTTTTTCTACATCGTTCATTTTAGATGCTGTACCCATCTAGGATTTAAGTTAAAAATATAAATTTTAACTTAGAATGACCTGGAAGAACCCGTTTTCTATAATAAATGAAAAAAGTTAAATTTAAATTCTATAGTTTTCATCTGTATAAGGAATTTACTCTGTTGCTGGGGTGTTGGATTTGTTGTTACCGTATGTATTACAAATGGGCAGTATTTGGATATTTTTTAATTCAAGAAACTGAAAACATGCTATATAAAAAATCTTATTGTTCTTATTGGACTATCCTATCTGCACTCATCGATATATTTTCAGCTGTTCTATTGCGATAAAAGTAGGGTGACCAGACTTAGTCACTTCAGTAAGAGTATATGAGAATTACCGGTCCCTATATGTTATTGCGTTTATTTTTTATCAAATTAGTGAATAGGTTGAAAGCTAGTAATGTAGAGACATCACCACACCAGCTTTTTAGAGACTTTTTGCATCGGTTAACAGGAATCGGTTACCGGTTATAAATACAACTACGACCGCACTCTTTTTTAACCTATTGTTTTTACGCAATACGGCCACACCACATTTGTCCATTTTAAATAAACCGTTCATTAGCGAAGGTGGCGTCGTTTTGCAGTAGTTGCTAATTTGGACAAACGTTGTATATTTTTGGAAAATAGAGGGTATGTAAGAAATGTAATTGGAGTACTTAAGAAACAACGAACGACAATAACTAGTTGTATGCAATGGCTCATTAAAGTGGAATCAATAATTTACAGAATGGAAACTTAATCATCGTCTTATCAATGTGTCTGTCCAATGCACTTTAGGCTATCCGACATATGTTTAATGTTGGTGTTCCCGATAGTTGGGAAGCTCTTTTCATAGCCAAAAGTATAAATTAGTATGAGTGTACACGCCGTTCCTATTTTTAGATATAAGATCGTATTTTGGAGTGCAACTACAGCTGCGATTCATTTAGCACAAATGCCAGAACATCGCTTTTACATTCCTATAAATGTGTACCTAAACATAAAGAGAGCACTGCACTTTCAACACTCTTGACTGCACTCCTCCATGTTTGGTTTTTGTGCTTTTAGAAAAAAAGCTGCGTAATTCAAACCCTATATTCGCTAAAAACTAGCCAGAAGCAGTTTTAACCGAACTGGC
>JABVZX010000297.1:7786091-7797597 GCA_020883565.1 Drosophila pachea
AACTGTTACTTGATTTGATTTTGGTAATGTTCACGCAATATGATACGTGAATATATAGATATTGAATATACAAAGATGACCATATCGTAATAGATGCGCCAATATCATGTGCATCTACCTTGTCGTCTGTTTATAATTTGCTATTTGCAATAAGTCGTTGTATATTCGATTTGAATTTTTATTCGGAGTAGTCATTACTCATAATTGTGCAAAAATACTAGTGAACTCACAACGACAGTAAACACATTCGTATTTGTTATGTGCACCTGTGTTACCTGTAGCTGGCCGAAGTGTCCATTACGATAAATAGGTAAAAAGAGAAATTGTGGCGTATCTGTACTTTTAATGTTACTAATGTAAATCTATTTTGATTATTATTATTGGCTTGCGAGTTGAAATATCAAATGTGTTTTTCATTAATCGGACATTGACTTCGCATTGTTTTACTCACATTTCTACAGAAATATATTGTCCCTTTGTGCATACCGCAACGTGGTAGTGCTTATGTGCTTGTGTTACTCAGCTCCAGGGGAAAACTCACCCATTCTAGTTGCCTCCCACAAAGCATGACGCATCACTAGCTGTGTTTTATAACACTCTAGTGTCTTTTTACCCCACTTTGACCTCTTTCCATATGACACAACAGAATCGATGCTGAACATCGCAGAGAGCAAATGGTTGAGTTATTCTTGAATCAACATTTTTCTCTTCAGCTATGAGAAAGTGCTCGATTGGTAGACTCGCAATTATAGTTAACGGGAATGCGCATAAAAAACGAAGCGCAAAAATAGAGATAAATTTATGAATGTATGTATGTACCATACTATTTATGTACACGCGGAACAGCCGACTCACGAATGTGTATGAAAGTATTAGAGAATGACGGAAAGGAAAGTTGGAAGTGATGTTAGTGCAAATGTTCCATTCTGTCGCTGGCTGAATACATTTTATTCAACTCTTCTCTGTTCCGGCATTTTCCTCTCGGTTCAGTCAACTGCCGCCATTCACCGCTGTTACTCTATTGTTGGCAAGTATTGTAAGAGGCGGCGTGATCGTTCTATATTTCCAATAACAGTGAATTCAGTTTAAACAAAGAGATAATGATTTATTTTATTTTATGTTTCTTGTACAATTTCAGTACTTTGCTAAGTAAAAGAGAAGTATGACGTCTACCGAACTGAAAATTGGCTTGAGTACCAGTGCTCGTCCTTCCAGTCGCGTTCTTAAACCACCAGGTGGCGGACACACCAACATATTTTCGGAACCAGAAGTGTCTGTTAATGCTCCACGTCCCAAATTTAATCAACAAAACTCTTCCAATATGAATGCTTGCATTGGTTCCACGGATGCCAACGTAGCAGTAGAGAAATTACGCGAGGAGGTAGGAATTCAAAAGGAGGAGCAAAAGCCTGCACCCTCAAGCCCACCCAAGGAGATCATCAATGGCAACAAGTCGACGAATGAACCGGCACGTGGCCGTGTCCCACCCGGTGGCTACTCATCAGGCGGCTTTTGGTAGAAGACGGCGAGAGGATAATTAGTTTTTGTGGCTAACGCATTTATACTCTCACTCATATGCATACACAACACAACTACCACACATTAAACATCCTCAATCTTATTATACATTATAAATTATCACTTAATATATACATATATAGCTTATGCCTTCATTTTTAGATCTTAAATTGATCCCATACTACGTTTAAAATGAAAATGCTGCGATTAGATTGCAAAGGCGTTATTCCGCTCTCTGATTTGTACTTTATATGTATTGTTTTTGTTCTAAGAGGAAAACTTTTTGATACCGTCTCAAAAAATTGTCTAAACTTTAAGTGACTTACAGTTCCGCCCTTATCAAACCCAAGAACCGTACAATACTATAATGGAACCATCCCAACTTCGCATTTGTACTTAAGTGTAATTTGATCTAAATTCTTTTATAAAGTAATACTATAATATTGCAACAAAATAAACTAATCCTTAAAAATGAAAATTATTTCCTTTTTTAATGTATACTCTGTTCTTATATTAAAAATTTATTATATGAGAAGGATTTTATAATTATTGGATTCAAGTCGTCCATCCGGTGCTCAGTAAAATATGTACACTCAATTAACGTCGAAGATAGAAAACCCATGAAAATCGGACCATGACTTTAATTTTTAACCCATTTCAAAAAAACAATTTCGCAAGGTTTGAAAGTTTTTATTCTAATGGCTCGTATATACTATGAAGGACTTTCAAGTTATACATACAGGCCTTCTGTTATATACTCTAATATTTATTATACCTGATTAAACAAATATGACCGTTGTGTCATTGTTATTTTAATAAGTAAAATTACTTTATGAATAAATACATCGGTATGTATTTCTATAGAATTATCAGTTACGTGGGAGAGGGGAGGGGGCACATTGATACATTTATCATCAAATCACTTAATGCGGTTGCCCAAACAGCGTTGTTAATAATTTAAATGTCAAATTATGCAAGTTGTTAATAGACATTATGACTAAAAACTGTTCGCAAACAAGTTCAGTGCATTGAGTTGTTCTTCTTTGTGAACCATATTATTAAGTCAATTTTTGTATTTATCTAAGTTCCTGTTTTAGCTAATTAGATCTTCATGTCGTTAATATATGAATCTAACTCAGCATCCAATTCTTCAGCGGTTGGAGGTGCTTTTCTCTCGCGACGTTGGCCAGCTGGTTTGCCTCCAGTTGGACGCCGGAAACTACCACGCCTGGGTCCTCCTCCTACCTGCCCACCTATAATAATCAAATCAAGAACATGTAATATGGACCAACAAGTGATTCTCCTACCAACTTACCACCACGTTTAATAGCCGCACCACCAACACGGCGCTTCACATCATCGGCAGGTACTGGACGCGTTAGTGCCGCTACATCTGACACAGCAAGTTGTATTGTCATCGGACGACCGTCCAAGGGTACGCCATGATATTGTTTAATTGCTTTCAAGGCGTCAGCGCGTCGCTCAAATATAACATCAGCGGTTCCTACAGAAAAAGACGAATTGTATTATTAATGGATACATCAAGTTTAGGATTAGATAAAACATACCCAACGAGCGACCGGATCGATCATAATGCACAGCTGCCTTCTTCATCGGGCCAAAGTCATTGAATAATTCCTTGATGTCCGTATTTGATACTCCATAGTCCAAATTACCCACAATTAATCGAGTTGGCCCTGTACTGCTGCCAGTACTGCCATTCCGCTTCGGACCATCGTACATATCATGTTTCCAAGCGCTGTTTACATCACCCTAAAGGGGGGATTAGGTAGAAGATTTTTGGTTGATTCGAACGGAACGCGTGGGGAAGTTTCTGATCAAATATGTGGGAGATGTAGTAGTAGCAGCAACAGTTGTAGTATCCTAGCCACATCAAGAGGACGCCATCGAAGCAATGCAGAAACACTAAACATGTATAAATATACATTGATTGACTGCCTCATTTTGGTTGGTTTGGCAAGCGCAAACAAATATTAAATGTGTATTAAACGGATTACATAGAAAGAAGCTCGCAACAAACACGAAATCCTTCACGAAATGTGGTGCTGTAAAACTTTTAAATACATAAATGATTTCGATGTTGATGCTGCTGATGTCGCGCCATCCATAACACAACCATACAGTGCGGAAGTAAACTGGTCTTGTATTTAATTTTGAGTTTGTGTTATTTGCATTTGCTCACTAGCAGCCGCCATTTTGCAGCAACGCCTGTCCGCATGGTACATGGCACAAGTAACGGTGCTGATACCGTTCGTTCTGCATACGGTGGCCATTTTGAATCCGTGTGTTTGCAGCTGTTAGCACATTTGTTATTGTCATATACGTCTGTGTTTTATAAATTCACAATACGTGAAATTCTGTGGGAAATTCGTCAGTCTCCAACTTGGGCTGCCTGGATATTTTGCTGCTTTTTGGCTCTCTACATGATAAACCGTAACGTATCAATTACCCGTGCGAACCGAGGCTTCTGAACGACGCCAGTTCCGCCGCCACCGCTGCGGCGACCTTTGATCACTCCACCGGCACCAGTTGCCGGAGCTGCTTTCCGAGGAGAGCCACTACCTGGGCCACCACCACGACGTGATCCTCCTCCTCGCTGTTGGCCAGCCGGCCTACGGGCTCCACCTGGACCACCACGGCCACCCTGTGATTTCTTCTGTGCGCGCGTCGATTTAATAATATCATCCAAACTCATTTCAATTTTATCCACCATTTTTAGATTTGTTCGTTAGTTTCCACTTGCCAAAGCAAAAATATTAAGGCTAGTTGGTATTTCTGTTTCACAAGAACAAAAAACGAGCTGAGAACACAAACGCTTCCAAATTCGTCAACTGATGAAAACGACGCACGAGAAATAAAATTTTCTTAAGATGGCCGACTTGACATGAAAAAACGTGCTGCACAACATTCAAAATATTTAGACTTAGTGTTGTAAAACAACTATGTATTATTTATAACCTATCGATAAATTCATAAAGCATCGATTATCGCATAGAGACATACATATTTGACAACTATAAATAAAAAAATTTAACTATTCCAAATTATTTTTTAAATTAAAATGTTTATTGTGGCTGTAACTGGGGGAATTGCTACTGGGAAAAGCACTGTTACCAAGGTATTTGAACGTAATGGCATTCCTGTTATTGATGCAGATAAAATAGCCAGGGAGAGTAAGTAGTTATTGAGGGAATTTAATAATTGACGGTAATTAATGTAAATTAAACTACGTAACTCCCCCACAGTTGTTGAACCAGGTCAACCATGTTGGCATAAGATTCGTTCTGTTTTTGGCGATGAGGTACTGTTACCCAGTAAAGAGTTGAATCGGGC
Source organism: Drosophila pachea (assembly GCA_020883565.1). Classification (NCBI taxonomy): domain Eukaryota; kingdom Metazoa; phylum Arthropoda; class Insecta; order Diptera; family Drosophilidae; genus Drosophila; species Drosophila pachea. Next base: position 7,790,964 of record JABVZX010000297.1, read on the forward strand.
TGTACTGGGACGACTAATCTTCGAGAACAAGGAATTACGTGGAAAATTAAATCAAATAACACATCCGGTCATACATCGCACAATCTTTTGGCGTGTCGTTAAACTTTTTATGTCTGGACATGCCTGGATTGTGCTAGATTTGCCCCTACTATTTGAAACAGGCATACTAATGGATTTTATACACAAAATTGTTACTGTGTCCTGGTGAGTCTGATTAAATTGAATTTGAATTAAATATAAAACCTACGTTGAATTTAGTGATTCGGAAAAGCAATTGCAACGGTTGTTGGCACGCAATGAGCTTTCAGAAGTAGAAGCAATTAATCGCATCGAATCACAGATGCCGCTGGAAAAAAAATGCGAGAAATCGCACTTCGTTATTGACAATAACGGCAGCATAGAAGCCACTGAGGAAGCCGCCATGCGCATTTTTACTATGATGCGAGATAGCAAACAGCATTGGTACAATCGGTTTTCATTTCTAGGCGCAATATTGCTTGTTTGCTTTACAATACTTTTTGTATGTATAACATTCGATGTTTGGCCTAAATCCTGGCGTATGTAGGACTATCTTGTATGTGTTTGTGTTTGTTATGTACTATGTTTTTATTTTTCCCACATACATCAAAAAATGCAATGATACCAAAGCAATTTAAATAAATACGCTCGCAATTGATTATGATAAGAGATGTATTATTTACTAATTTTTAGGATTTTGCGTATAAGCTCCTATATTATAAAGCAGCGGTTTGTTCGCAGTAAACAATAAATTTTTGTAATGCATATTTTGTCACTGCCTTTGTTACATTATGGTTTAGTTGTATGGGGTCTTGAACCACCATTGGCTTCCGAAGTTGCAAGGCCGATTCCGGATTATGTTTTGCATAATCAGCATACCTATATAATTGAAATACAAATATAGTAGTCATCTTGTCGTCGTCAATGTAATGCGGTTTTTACCTTTTAGGCAATTCTTTTTCGATGCGCGAAATGAGAATATTTTTTTTGCCGAAATATGGACAAACCATTGTTTTATCATAGTTGAATGTTGCATAGAATTTGAATAGGTCCTTTATGTACGCTTTGAGTATTGGCATTGTCACTTCAATTTCTCGTATCCCTAATTCAACAAGGGTCTTTTGTGTGAAATTGACCATCCAAGCTTCAGTACAAAAAATTTTTATATAACCATTAAACATATATAGTTATTATTATTATTAGCAGAACTCACGCCCAACAAATTGTTTGACAGACATTGCTTCTCCTTGCTGCAGAATCGAAATCGGTGGAAGTAATTGCCTTATCTGCAAATAGTATATAACCATCAGGGCCATGCTATATGTTGAGATTTGTTCCGAGAGCTGACATCTGTCCACCCAGGTTTTTAAATATATGCACATATACTGGCCTGGAATAGATAACTTTTTTTCATTTTTTGTTGATTGAAATGTTTCATAGCATTACTTATCGGCTGCGCCTCGAAGATATACTTAAGTAAGATTGTGTTACAAAATCCCAAGCTATTTAAGCATATATCACACTCTAAGGCAGTAGGCAAATGATATGCTTTTATTATTGGTACTCGTGCTTGTTCTATAACCTATATAAAAAGTAGAAATGTGAATTAACCATATCTAAGGAAAAGAAAGTAAAAATTTACATGGATGATATGCCAGTCCTTGCTATCAGAAATTAATTCTCGCAATGTCCGCAACTTTGCAATGGTGTTCTTTCCAGCACGATGCTCAAAGACGTGAAAATTGTTGCCTTGTATTTAGTTGCAAAATAATGGGTAACGGTGTATACGATATTATTAGCAATACTACATACCAATGTCTACAAATACATCTAAATCTGATGAACGAGTGCCAATGCCCGTTATTCGCGACCCAAATTTATATATTCGAATAGATTCATTGAGAAAACCAGGCTCTATTAACTTGCGTAAATCATCTTCCAAGTGTTTGTACTCTGGCATTACTTTCAGTTTATCAGCTACCTGATATTTTTCTCTAAGCATATTGGATATGTCGTTCACTGCCATCGATTTAACCTCTAGAAGAAGATCGGATAATATTGGAAGTTTTTATGAATTCTTACATACATTCTTACATACTTTTGGGCAGATTTAATTCGGACCTTGCTACTACCTCGGCACGTTTCTTATTTTGTCTCGTTGATGCAACACGATGCTCATTGGTATTACCATTGTGTACAGGATTCGGATGTTGCTGAGCCAAGTGAGCTACCGCTTTGCCAATGTTCGTTCCTACAACACGGTTAGTGCAATCTGTGCAGCTAAATATTCTCTTGATTTTTAGCAATTCGTTAGGTGCAACAAAGCTTACTCCTCCACCCTTATCAGCTGCAGGGTGTTCTTTTGAGTTGGGGCCCATTCCTTTAGCCGTGATGTAGATCGGTTTCTTATCCAAATATTTTTCAATACCAACAACAATGCGCTCCAACAAATGTGTCAAATGTGGATCCAATTGAATTTGATTTTTACAACTCACATCCTCCAGAGTTTCCAAAAAAAAGTTTGCTTCCAATGTCAGGGGGTTTAACTGTATAAATAATAGAACTGTCACACGACTCGCATACAGATTTAAAATACTTACATATAAAATCTTATTTGGCTGCTGCTGTTGGGTTTCAGCCATCGCCTTATCTTTTTTACCCGTGTTTGAAACTGTAGTAGAAACAGTTAGGACACTTTTCTGTACAAAATAAAAATTTAATTTAAAAATGATACAAAAGTGTTTCAGTGAATGTTTAAAAAAAAAACAATATTTTTAGAGTAGTTACAGCTGATCCGAACAGGGTAACCACCCCTAGACAAAGTTTGCCAGTTGAAACTTAGTAGGCGATGGTGACATACAGATTTGCCTGTGCATGTGGTGTATATATGTAATTGTATGTATACGTTTAACGCTTTAAATCTAAAAATCACCCAATTGTACGATTGCACTGGGAACCTCATTACAATTTTACATATTTCTTACAATATATAACAAAACATTCTTTACGTCTTCCAGAGCTTTTTAAGTCTTTAAAAAGAGACTTACACCAAAATCTCGATCTAATTTCCCTGCAGCTAGCGCTTCATAGTATGTTCTTTCGGCATTATCGTAAATTTTTTTATTAATACAGTTGTTCATTTTTAAGCAATTATAATAGACCCAAGTTTTCAGAAAAAACAAACGCGTTATCCATGTATATACGTTTAAAACCGCGCATGAATTGATACCATTAATATGTAAAAATAAGACATGCAAGTCCACATGTTATCAGCAGGGTTGCCAGGAGCGAATAATTTAAATATGAATTCATTAGATTGATTTAATATTTATAGTAATATGGATGAATAGTGTTTGAAATATTGAATAATTTAAAATATATTTTTAAGTCGAGACTATATAGTAATTAATATTTTTAATATTGTGGGCTCTAAGTATGCATTCGAAAATGAACAATCATTGATATTATACACCAGTTGCAGGTTCTGATGATATTTAGTTGTATCTTATAATCAAATAATGGAAAATATAAACTCAACATATAATGCTAAAAAGGAACCATTACAATTATGCTATATGTGAACTAGGAAAAATATGGGAAAGGGGATAAAGATTTGGGAAAATATATATATTTTTATAGCATTTATCCCCTTTTTTCATTTTTTCCTCTAATATATATTTTTATATTTATATATAATAATTGTTAATAAGAAAGAAGAAATATGGATGGTAATATATAATGTACATTTTTATATGCATAAAAATGTATTGAAACATTTTGAATTTGGCGCCAATATGCACTAAATTGAGACAAAACTTGGTGGCAACGTAATACAGGGTAAAATTGTATACACCCAGTATCGATAGATCAGCTTTTTGAATATCGTAGTAGGTAGGTTGTACTCACTCATACAGAGAAACAATTTCGTTTCCGAGAGTATAAATAGCAGTCGTTGACGAAATCTTCATCATACGTTTGTGAAGCCTCATAGCCGGCAGTTCGAACGTAAAGTCTACGGGATAAACGTCGATAAGATACTCTACAGTTTTTCTGAATTTTCTATTTGTGTGAAAAATCTCTAATAACTCAATATGGTAAGTTAATTTTCTTTCCATGAAAAGTAAAGACATATATATTAGGTGCGAATATATATGCATCCCTATATACTGTGAATAAACGTCGGCATTCGAAATAGCGTGAAGCCATGTTTCAAGATGGCGACGCCGAAAAGATGACGTCACGAATAAAGATTTTTAAATAGTGGTTAGATCTTCAAATAAAATTAAAAAGTAGAAGCTTATAACTACACAATCGTAAAAAATAGTTTATAAAGTATAGTGCGAAAATTTCACCTTGTTCTTTTCATTTGCACTGATACATACAGACAATGGGTGCGGCTCTTCATCGATTTTTCCTTACTTGTATATGTATTAACCTAAATTCTGTTTCCCTTCTGTTCTTTTCTACTACAGCGTGAATGTATCTCTATCCACGTTGGACAGGCTGGCGTCCAGATTGGAAATGCCTGCTGGGAGTTGTACTGCTTGGAGCACGGTATCCAGCCTGATGGCCAGATGCCGTCAGACAAGACCGTCGGTGGTGGCGATGATTCGTTTAACACCTTCTTCAGCGAGACTGGCGCTGGCAAGCATGTACCCCGTGCTGTGTTTGTGGATCTGGAGCCCACTGTAGTAGATGAAGTGCGTACAGGCACATATCGTCAGCTGTTCCATCCCGAGCAATTGATTACTGGCAAGGAAGATGCAGCCAACAACTATGCTCGTGGTCACTATACTATCGGCAAGGAAATTGTTGACTTGGTGCTCGATCGTATTCGCAAGTTGGCCGATCAGTGCACGGGTCTCCAGGGCTTCCTCATCTTCCACTCTTTCGGTGGCGGTACTGGTTCTGGCTTTACCTCTCTCTTGATGGAGCGTCTGTCCGTGGACTATGGCAAAAAGTCGAAGCTAGAATTCGCCATCTACCCAGCCCCTCAAGTGTCCACTGCTGTGGTCGAGCCTTACAACTCGATTCTAACTACGCATACGACTCTTGAGCACTCGGACTGTGCTTTCATGGTAGACAATGAGGCGATCTACGATATCTGCCGTCGAAACTTGGATATTGAGCGCCCCACATACACTAATCTGAATCGTCTGATCGGCCAGATCGTGTCTTCGATCACCGCATCTCTACGTTTCGATGGTGCCCTGAATGTGGATCTGACTGAATTCCAGACCAACTTGGTGCCCTACCCACGTATTCACTTCCCACTGGTCACCTACGCCCCGGTCATCTCGGCCGAGAAGGCCTACCACGAGCAGTTGTCGGTGGCTGAAATCACCAACGCTTGCTTTGAGCCAGCCAACCAGATGGTGAAGTGTGATCCTCGTCACGGCAAGTATATGGCTTGCTGCATGTTGTATCGTGGCGATGTTGTGCCCAAGGATGTCAACGCTGCTATTGCAACCATCAAGACCAAGCGCACAATTCAGTTCGTTGACTGGTGCCCAACTGGCTTCAAGGTGGGAATCAACTACCAGCCTCCCACCGTTGTGCCCGGTGGCGATTTGGCCAAGGTACAGCGTGCAGTCTGCATGTTGTCGAACACCACGGCTATTGCCGAGGCCTGGGCCCGTTTGGATCACAAGTTCGACTTGATGTATGCTAAGCGCGCCTTTGTCCACTGGTACGTCGGTGAGGGTATGGAGGAAGGCGAGTTCTCAGAAGCTCGTGAGGATTTGGCTGCCCTCGAGAAGGATTATGAGGAGGTCGGCATGGACTCTGGCGATGGCGAGGGCGAAGGTGCCGAGGAGTACTAAACATACTCTCATAGTGTGCACAGAGCAATCGTAATTGTCTACGTTTTGCCTTTCATGTTGAAAAAAAAAAACGCTGGGGACAGGGTCGGTTTACACAAACACACAACACCGTTTAAAAAAATAATCGGCTCAAAAAACATTTACAGAAATAAAGTCGGCGGATAGTCTAAAAAAAAATTTCAAACGGCTATGCTTTCCTCTTTCTACTTTTCCAGCGAGTTCAACGAACGGGGGCTAGTAATTGAAGCGGACTGCAAACGTGGCTGGGGAAAGCGGATTAATGGCCGCATGCTCTATTAATAGAGTGGAGCTGCTTTCTACTTTAATGCAATTTTCGCAGACTGTACCATGGCGTTGCATGCACCTAAATTTAGTTCCCTTGAAATTCTCGGATTGAATTGAATACATGGCAAAGCATCGATTTTATGATGAGTCATGCTGCAACATGGTCGTCGCCAACGCACGTTCAGGCGATGACTTCATCTGCGCATATGTATGTACAAATATTTGTGCGTAGCAGTAACCGGCGTAATATGCCTCGCCTTTTATGTACATGTGATATATATATATATATACATGCGTATCGGGGTTGGTTTTTACCGTATGGTTTCGAAGCCTAGGTGAACCGGCTGAATGTTGTATAAGCAATTTATGAAGTTTCGAGAAGCAGGCCAACAGCTGCAGCTATCGATTTTTCGGAAAACAGCAAGAACGTACAGGAAATTCAGCCGAAGTCGCACAGATGGCTGATATCTCGCACAGATGCAAGTACTTGTCTATGCCTAGTAATGCTT
>JABVZX010000297.1:7837293-7855646 GCA_020883565.1 Drosophila pachea
AACTAATTAGAATTTTCACACTTCTCGCCGGCCTCGCTTTGCGGACTTTGCGTGACTGCCAGTCAAGCAAATTGTTTGGCCCATTGCAGTCGCATCGATCACAGAGGACTGCGCCGTGAGCCGTGAGCTCGGTATGTGGGTCCACATGGTACTGTCATCCGGATGCGCACATGTACGGTTGTTGCTGTGCGCCTGTCGAGGGGTTGGCACAATGGATTAGGGTCTTCCGTGTGCCAGCTCATAAAAGTTGCTTTAGTTACGGTTTTTGGTTAATAATCTTTCTATTCAACGTGCATGACGCTGCAGCCCCTCAGCCATACATTCCCCATTCGAAATTGTCGAGCTATTACGGATCGAGTCGCGGATATCTGCATAGCTAATACTCAGCCACTTGGCCTGCCAAAGGGTATACTACGATCAGAAGGACGCTACGAAGTGCAGCTATGAATGATTAGCAGCACTTTTAGATGTTTTTTCTAAAACTTTTTTTTTTTTTTGGGATTGTCACAACAGAAATTCATTCTGGCTACACCAGATATCAGAACTGGTTTGCTAGGAGTGTCAAATGGGAAGGATGCGGAAAGCCCAGGACTCTAGTTTGAACTTGAGTTATGGGTATTATTAGCAGATTTAGTTTATGGGCTAAATATGCAAAGCATCAGGAAATTATCACAATGACCGAAAGATAAAGTATTGCCATATTGTATTTATAGTCTATAGTTGGGCTATAGGGGAAATCGTTTGTTTGAAAGGAAGAGTCTAAGCCAAGCTCATTTAGACGAGTCCTTGCGCTATTCCTTTCTGTAAGGCCTGAAAGGAACATTAACATTCTTAGTATTTTAAAAATACTATAAATACAATGTGTAACACAATAAATACTAGAAGTTTGGCATATGCCAGGCTATATAGCTCTCGCTTCACAATAGTCTCGAATTTATTCTAATGGCTAATAGAATGCTCTATTCCTTGGCTTAACCATAATGTTTCTTCCAGAATATGTGGGCCTTCAATCACTTTTTCTGCCTTCCATTTCGCTTGAATTCATTTTTGAAATGTGCATTCAGAATAAATGTACATATATATATTTGTACATACATATATATGCGTAACATTATAGTATTCTCCATTTGCCGAGAATCAATAAAATCCCTGATGAAATATTATTGTATGTTCATACGATATGTAATTTGTTATGATAAACTGATAAAATCCAACACGACACACACCTTGCTCAACTTCCAGCTCCAACTTACTTAATCCAGGTACACACACACACACGTGCACACACACATTCGACATGGGGAACAACAAAATTGTTGCAACAACAAAGCACAATCGACATAATCATATCGTGAGAAATTCGTTATAGACAAGCAGATGTGTGCTGCTGGCGCTATCGCAGAGCGATTCATGGGTCCTGTTAAAGGGCAAATGAGGCCAAAGACACAAAGGATACAGTGGTAGAGGGGCCGGTGCGAGCGCGGAGCTCGGAGTTGGTCGGATCGGTGCGGCAAAAGCGTTTTCATGCTTAACGGGCATTAAAAATGTTCAGCAAAAGCAGACAAAACAACAGCGGCAAGGGAAAACAAAAATGTGTAGATGAAATCGCAAGCTCCAAACGAATGCTGAGAGGGGGGGGGGGGGGGCGGTAGGGGCAAGAGAACGCCCACTGAAATGACAGTCAGTGGATTGGTTTCGGCAATCGGCCAGAGTCGGCTGAAGGGCACGACGGGACACGCGCCTGGCATATGTTCACACCAACTTGCAAGACGGCTTGGAGTGGGTGGGCGCAAGCAAGTGTGAATCTGTCTGTTGCAATCGGCTGACGAGGGGGTGGCAAGTCGCATATTTGAGTAACACCCGCATGAAGCACTCGAAAACTGTGCGTTCTACAAATTACCACAAGCTTTGCTTGGAAAGGGGATGCCAGACCGCTCGCTAGCTGATTGGACCTAACGGCAATAGGCGGAGAGCGGGCGATTAGGCGGATAGGCGGAACAGGATTTGCGCTTCGCTTTTGTTTGTGCAAGGCAAATGGAGGACAGCTGCAAAAACAGCAACAGTCAAACTCCCTTGGTGAGTGAACCCTTTGCAGTTTGTTGTTGGCCCTGTGCGATGCTGAGGATGTGCTTGTTGTAATGTGTCCGCTAATGGTATTTGCTCAGTTTTTGGCAACACTCTTAATTGACGGGGCGGCGCTTGACTTGCCATTGAATGAGTTGAGATAACGTGCAACAGCTTTTCAACAATTTGTTCTTGTTGCAGCCGGAGGTATGTCGCATTCGTTATCCTGGTATCGCAAGGGCGATCGCTATCCTGGCAGCAAACTTTACGCCCGCACTTGGACACCGGATGATCCCAATGGAGTATCCAATCAACTTCACGTTCAACCGCTCTATGCCAATAATGCCGCAAAGAGTAGCAGCAATTCAAACTCCAGTCAAAGTCACACCAGTAATCATAGCAACGAAGACTTCCATGCCAGTGGAAATCTAAACGATGCCGGAGCTACTGCCGCAGCGAGCATCTTTGGCAGCGGCGGTGGTCTTTAAACGCATATACTACCATTTTCAGTGCAACGCTCAAACTAGTCAAGCTTGCTAGTCTACGATATGTAGTGGCACCTTATATACAATATGTATTATATATATATATTAACTTTTAAACTTTTAACTATTAAAAACATGTTCTGTGGTATTTAATTGCTATAAGTTTGCTTACGTCTAAATGTTACACTTAGTCGTTTAGTTTAAAATTTGAAAAATATGAACACTTAAATAAAATCTAATATATGAAACTATTTCGGAAAACGGTGCTAATATAATATACCAAATGCAGGCCTCAACGCAAATGCCACTGCCCCACGTTGAACCTCTAATTTTTCTACATTGATAGTTCAAGCTGCGAGGCCAAAAGGCGCAATTTACAGCTGAATAACATGGTTATCATTGCAATATACTGAACACCTGGCCTCAGCCCTTGTTGCTGATACAATATAAGCCCATTGGAAGGACTCAATCATATAGTACAAGTGCAGTTTTTCGGGGTGGGTGGTCAGCGCCTGGCAGTGCAACTAGAAAATTATTTCCGGTCTTCCGACATGCACACGGAGGACAGAATATTTTTTTTTATAAAAATAAGGGAATGGGCTATTATTATTATTTTTGAGCGTTATAGTTTTGCTGCAAGCGTGGCATTTAAAAAATCATTATGATTGTCATTTTCGGGTCGGCATAAAGCAAGATGGACAGCTGTCGTTTGTTGCACAGTTCAGGGACTGGCGCGTGTGTGCGTTTGTGAGCACAATTTTGATGTTTATCAGCAATTAGGCTTAGCCTGAACAGGGTGGTCACAATTGTGGCGTGATTGAGCGTTTTGATAAATCAATCTGATCATATGTAAATTAACGCTTCACATTTTACGTGGGTTTTCGATTTTGTGGCACTATGGCTACGAATTTAATTAACTGTACATCTGTACGCCGTAATCTGGTCACTCTATAATTTAAATCTGCATTAAGCGCATATTGGCGTTGCCGTACTTGCCGTACTTGTGCTGTAAAGCCAATAAACCTTTTTTGTTACGCTGCTCAACACTTACGGGACCGCACACGACAAAATTCTTTCTTAGTTATTTAAAATTTTTGCAAAAAGCAAAAATGCGTTTTGCACAAATCGTGGTTGGGCCCGCAGGAAGTGGCAAGGTGGGTTATAATCTTTTATATAAGTTTTACCTGTCTGTATATCACATTTTAGTTTAGTCAACCTATTGCAGCTATATGCAACAACATGCCATGGACATCAAACGAAATATACAAGTTGTCAATTTGGATCCGGCAGCTGAACACTTTAACTACACACCATTAACAGATATTCGCGAGTTGATACACTTAGATGATGCCATGGAAGATGAGGAATTGCATTATGGCCCAAATGGTGGTTTGATATTTTGCTTGGAGTTTCTCATTCAGAACCAGGAGTGGCTAAAAGAACAATTATGCGGCGGAGAAGACGAACTTATGTTGGGTGAACCCGATGATGATTACATATTATTTGATATGCCCGGCCAAATAGAGCTTTTTACACATTTAAAGATGGGTAAGCAGTTGGTGGAACTTTTGGAATCCTGGAATTTTCGCACTTGCGTTGTATTTTGTCTGGATTCACAATTTATGGTGGATGGTGCCAAATTTATATCTGGTACTATGGCGGCTCTTAGCGTGATGGCCAACATGGAACAGCCGCATGTTAATGTATTGACAAAAGTCGACCTCTTAAGTACGGAAGCACGTAAAAAGCTGGAATTATATTTGGAGCCCGACACACATAACCTAATGGGAGAGCTGACAATTGGCACGGCGTTTGGTGAGAAATACCGAAAACTAACGGAGGCGATTGGTTCACTCATTGAAGATTTTAGGTAAGTGTTTACATAGCTTTATTGTTGGTCTACTTTGTTAAAACGTGCGTAATATGTACAGAAAAATATTATTGTGCATATATGTCAACTATTAAGGCTTGCATAAATGCAGCAAGTGCTCTTAAGTCCTATGGTACAACGATTGTTTCAAGCCTTTGGCTTGCGAGTTGGGTGAAATGGGTGTTCCATTTGTGAAAGGTCTGGTGGATTGTGTTCAAATGCATTGATCTCCTCCATGCCGCTGTTGGCGATTTGCCAAAGCTCAGGATACTCCTCCTTAAATGTTGAGTACCATTTTCGTACCAGCGGATATAGTGAGAAATCAAAATCAATGGCTTCTAGGCAGAGTGTAGACGAGACCAATGCCAAATCTGCGATTGTTAAATTGTCAGAAGCCGCATATTTGGTGCCCAGCCGCTGCAGATACGTCTCAAATACATCCAGGGCGTTCTCCACTTTCTTCAGTGTCATGGGTGTGCGCTCGTAGTCGAAAAATATGGGCGCCATGCTGTGCGCCGAGATGGGTGCATAGTAAAAGCTCATATTGAAGCATAGCCTCTGATTGACCAGAGCTCGTTGATTCGGGTCCTCCGGATACAGTGTAGACAGTGGTGCATATTTGTCGCACAGATATTGCATGATGGCAATGCTTTCGGACAAGTGGAATCCATCATCATCTAGCACTGGTATCTCCTTTTGGGGATTCATCTGTTTTCAGTAAGACACCCAATTAGTTAACCTGTTTATCTCCAATTTGTTTAGTTTCGCTTACCTTAGCATAATCCTCTGTGCGGTGTTCCAACGCACAAAAGTCCACATTAATAAGCTGGTATTGAATGTTCAGCGCCTTCAGAGTCATTCGCACGGCCAGGGAGGGCGGCCCATCGGATACGGCGTACAGCTTCATCGTGTAAATGGGTCTGTTTAAAATAATTCAAAAAAAGCGATTATAAATTTGCTTTTTAGCTAGTCGAACCGGTTCTCATTGTCGTTCGCTCGTGGCCTAACCTAACAAGTGGGTTTCCGCCAGATAAAAGTAAATGTAAATTTTTGTATCTGCTTTGTGGCTCTGAACACTTTTTGTTGTTGCTAATATTTTTTATTTGATTCAAAGCAATTTGGCATTTACCCAAGTGGAATTCGCTCCGCAATATCGAATTGCACACGCGCAGCTCTCTAAACCGACTGAGGCCAAACGCAAAAACCGCTGTCACTTTTCAATGCTGAGCAGCAGATGAGGTTACGCTTAGTCGACATTTAATTGCCCTGCAAATGTTTAATCTGCGATCTGCGAGCAGATCGAACTCGGCTGGGCAAGAACTCTTCTGATAGCATTTTGGCTTAAGCTTAAGTATAATTGATTATTGGTTGTACTTACTCAATGCTGCCATAATTTTCCACATCAGCCACTTCTTCGACTACTTCAATAATTGCATCCGTGTTGTCTTCCTCTACTGTCACGAATTGTCCATCACTGGTAAGGGAGCAATGTTCAACATCCTCTTCCTCTTCGACAACAACATCCTCAAAGTCCTGTTGAATTGGTTCTTCCTGGATATGGGGCTTCTGTTTGTCAATAACCGAATTTAACACATCTGCATCCTTTGACCTTGTAGTGGATGAATTGTTGTTGCTGTTGTTATGACTGCTACCTGCACTGTTGCGTGGCTTTTTATGGACAACAATACCGTCGGTGAGATTGGACACACTAAGCTGTTCGACAGATAGGTCGCCGTACTCCTGCTTAATCTGTTCTAGAGATTTACCAATGAAGTGTAGGGGGCGGAATTTGAGTTTTTTATTGTTCTTCTTATTTATCTCATTGAAGAGACGGCGCTTGATGTCATCTTCACTGAATGGATGGCTATGACTGTTGTAGACGCGTAGAACACGTATCGACCCGTCTTTTTGTGTGGCTGTTGATATACGACTCTTGCAATTGATCTCAGGATCCCGGCTCTTGATGCACACCCAATAATTGCGTGAGATAAGGCCCCGGTTCTTGGCATGATAGATATAGCCATCCACACAAAGCATCTCGCTGCCCTTGGCCGACCGCAAGGTGCATATTTTGGTCAAATCCATGTCAGGAGGAGGCGTTGTGAGCTGAGTTGTATTTGGCGTTGGCGCTTCGTTTGCACGACGTTTTCTTAGATTGGTTATTTGTGGTTTGGGTATCAATGTGGTGCCCTCTGCCCCCAAATTATTGGGAAGAATTTCAATCTTCGCGCTTATATTGTCGGCGCCATCGTCCATATACTGCACAATCATTGAGGCCGCTTTGGTCGCTTCGGGTTCCATTTTGATACCATCAATTCCAATGACTTTTTTCATGATCACTTTTCGCTCAGATTCGGTAGTATTAGTGGATGACAGCTTGCTCTGTTCGGAGCACGTCTCCCCTCTCTCCTCCTCGGTGTCTATTTCATCTTGACTTTCAAAATCAGCTTCCAGAGCGTGTTTTTGTGGGCCGGACGTTCGCTTCGCCATTGCCTGCAGCTTTTCCTGTTTCTTCTGCTGCTGAAGACGACGCGTTATCTCCTGCAGATCGGGCTTATGCGTATGTTCGCCATTGATTCGCAGAACTTGTAGACCAGTTTCATTGGGATCCATTGTAACCCGGACGTGGCAACTTTGTTGCTTGTCTCGCCGCATAATGCATGTGAAAAACATATGGCCATTAGCACGACTCTGCGAGTCGAAGTGAAATAGATGGCGATCCAAGCAGAGTACCTTGCGTCCTTTAGCCGATGGCAGAAATGTGAACTTGGTTAAATCTGTTTCAGTCAGTGGATCATATCCAGGCGGGCTAATATAATTATCAATAATTTCAGCAGCATTGGGCCATTTCATTTCATCATCGGCGGGAACAGGCTGTTCGTTCTGCTGAAGCTCGGATAGTGTAGAGTCTGAGGTGTCCATGTTTATGAATTCCTCATAGTTCTCTTCGCAATCTTCAATAATTATTGAGGCAACATCATCGCTCTTCACTTGCGATTCTTCACTAAGATCGGGATCAAAGTATTCCAGATTCGGGCATTCCTGAAGTACTTCTACTGTTTGGTCATCGTCGACCAGGAGAATTTGATGCCGTGTAAACATTTGCATCAGCTTGTCCGCAGAATAGTGGGGATGTATGTGGGCATCTGACTCCATCACATGTAATCGATGTGCACCAGCCAAAGTAGCTTCCGTGCAGATTTTGGCGGTGCACTCAATGTCTCGTTTTCTTACACAAGTCCATCGGTATAAGTCGCCCTTGTATGACTTACCAGCAAGGTAATAGAGATGGCCATCGATGCAAACCATGACACGCCCATCACGTCGTCGAAGCATATATACCCGATCTTTGTCCTACAAAATGAATGGAGGTCTATTAAGTGAAATGTGGAATTTTTTAAGAGATCCATATAGTATTTTATAATTAGATTCTGCTTTTCAATTTGTGGCCGGTCAAGATGTGAAATGCCAAAAAAAGAAGAATAACATCAGCTAAAGTAAATCGAAAATATTTAAAAAAATTCCAAATTGATAAATCAAGGTAGCATTTAAAATAATCATAGCTAATATGAAATTGTGTATTTTTATTTAGGAAGTTGAGAAGAGTGCACACCTCAAAGTCCAAGTGAAAAGAGTACTGAAGAGAATCATTATCTCGGTTAGTGGATATCCACTCAGGTGGATTAAGACCGGCCGTGGCGCGTTCGTATAATCGAGCGCGTTTGGGCTGTGTTGTACTGTAAGCGTCATTCATTTTCATGTTAGATATACGTTTGCGTTGAGTGACTTTTGTTATTTCGTGATCGCTACAGCGTGGATGAACATGCTCCTGAATTACGTCAACGACAACGTGTGTGTTTTTTTCTAGAGGGTTTGGCACAATAGTAGAGATTCGAGAGCGGCAGGGTGTTATTTTATCCTTTCGCCTATTGCATTGCCAACGGTAGGTGTTATTTTTTCCAATGCGGTCGAAATGATAAAGGAAATCGTCTACGCAAAGCATATCTACACCCTTCGCTGAGCGTACAACATATACTTTAGTTAAGTCCATATTCGTATGCTCATCCATTGTTTTGAATTACGGTGCGGTCGTAAATTCAGGGTTTTTTAGCTTCTTTATCGCTTTTGGTGTGTGCCCAAAAAATGTTGCTCCGAAAATGAGTCAATTTTCTTCTTGTTGTTGCTGTTGCTTGGGATTTTTTGGGGTATTTTCGGCGCACTCGCCTGACCCGTCAAACTTTATTGGTGTTCAAAATAGCGGATATTCCGCTTGAGTTTATTTTATAATTGACGTAAAATCGAGCGTATTTTCAAAACTTGAGGTAATTTAATGCACACAGTTTACAACGCCACGAAAATTTGTTTGTCTAAACCAGGGCTGGCAAATATACTGCGTTGGCGTTGCCACTGTATAGTCTAAACATTGATCATATGAAATCAAATAAGAATGATTTAAAATATTACAGCTTGGTGAGGTTTTTTCCGCTTAATGTCGAGGATGAAGAAAGCTTAGGAGATCTATTGCTACAAATCGACAGTATTCTACAATACGGAGAAGATGCCGATGTACAAGTAAGAGATTTTGATGAGCCCGAAGAAAATGGAGATCATGAACCAGATATGAACCTAATGTAAATAAATTAAAAATTTTATTGTATGTAAATAAAAGAATGTATACAAACATATAAAAATGTCCCAGTCTCGTACGCTGTTTAATATTAAAAATTTCATCCCTGGTGCGTAAGCTGACTGACGTTTTGCAACACTACTCTTTGAGTTCTTTTTTGAATGCCTAGCGTCAGGTTGCGGGCATATAAACAATAACACGCAAAAGACTGAATTAAACTAATTCATGGAAAAATGGAAGGATCTGACTCAAAAAATATTATTGCGTTAGCTTCACAGCAGGATATATCAAGTCGATTAGCTGCTTTGAATCGCTGGCAAGAGGAGCAAAAACGTCTTTTAGTTGAACGACAAAACAATCAACGCGCAATGCTGGGCTTGGAGCATAGAAATATGTACAAAGTACTCGGATTGCTACACGAGAAGCTTCAGTCAGTAGACGATAGCACCGTAAGTACAAATGCATTAGAAGACAACGATAAGGAAAATGAAGAACGAGAAGAGCAGCAACAGTCGTTTGATATAGAAGTTCCACGACACGTAAACCACGAAAGCGAGGATGGGAAGAATGAGCAAAATTTTGAATTACCAGAATATGTGTCTGGTCAGGATTCTCAACATACAACAATGCCCAAGCGTCAATTTTTACGCCGCGGTGAAGGCTTAAAACAGCGCTTTAAAGTCGATCCTGATAAGTTCAGGCTTGATAACTTACCGCGTTATAAATTTGCCAATGCTCATCCACAATACCGAGCACAAAGTTTGGGAAAAGGAAAACAATGTAAAATCCCAAAAACCCACAAGAAAATAGATGCCATACAAAAGTCACCTCCAATACCTGAACTGGATACACTTTCTATTAAGGAGCAACGTTTTCAGCAATTAATAATGAACGCCGAGAAAGTGTGTAGCTCCACGCCGGATCAAAAGTCGTCATATGCCTCGACCAGTAACACCAATTCTACTACATCACCGAAGGTACACTTAAGGGATTTCGACGCAGACCAAGCTAAAGGACAAACTGCTGATGATGAACGCTCTTCTGGAGACAGTTCCAATGCACTAGTAAACATGTGTTGGGCCAAGGTACTGGACTCACAGCAAATTAAGCCGCCTGTATTGCATCGACGCACGGCGCAAATATGCGTAGAGAACGATGAAAATGTTAGCATATTCGAACTATTAGAGCAGAAGGCGCGCGAAGGTAATGTAGATATGAACTCAAGCTGCATAAGGACATTCATGGCACGCAAGGAGCAGCGACGTCAGGCAGATGCAGACGAGAGCGACCAGATAGTTATTACTCAGGAAATGCGTAAAATGCGATTACAACCGGAAGTGTCTGAGGTAATCAGTGAAACCGATGAGGATACTGATGACAATCAGAACGCCACAATAGTTAATACACCGGTAAAAATTAGCACAGGAAAGACAAAGGTTCATGTGCGTTTCTCTGACTCCAATGATACGCATGAGTACTCAGATGAAACAACTCTGCAGGATGCTACCAATATGCAGCTCTTTGAAGAATTTAAAGCGGCACTGTTTCAGGCTCTTGAGCAAAACAAAGCCAAAGAGCCAAAGCCCACCGCAGGTGATGACCCATTAACACAGGAGCTACAAATCAAAGCGAATTTGGTGCGGACGCGTCTTGAAGAACTAGAGACAGAAATAGCCATGTTTAAGGAGCAAAACGCTCAGCTCCTTCGGCTTAAGCAGCAGCACGAACTGGAGAAGGCCAAGTGCGCTCAGGACCATTTAGAAGCAATGGAACGTGTGCACGATGAGAAAATACAGGCGGAAATATATTTGCATGATGAGCGGATGAAGATAGAAGAGGAGCGTCGCAAATTTGAGCAGCAAATGCGTCTTCAGAAAAGCAATGTAAATAGCAAAGAAAAAAAAGAGCTTGCGGCGTTGAAACAAGAGGTGGAAGCGCTACAATTGCAGCTAAAACAAAAGGAGCAGACCCACGTGTCAGCGCAGGCGCGACTTCGTGCTCAGTTACGTGCAGTCGAAAAAGAGCAACGTTCTTACCGCGACGAAATCGATTTGCTGAACCGCGAGAACAAGCGATTGGAACAGGAGCTGGTGAAAGCGACTCGCGAAAACAGCAGTAAAATGCTCAAAGAGATCAATCGGAATATTGCCCGTTTAGCCCCAAAGCTGGTAAGTGGTCTACACACAATTGTAATTTGCTCAAATTTAAGATTCGTATTCAGCAGGAGTCGACTCTACCGGCGGCTAAGCATGCAGATGAAAATGGTAAACGACAAGGCAAATCCATTACTGAGATTTTAAATGATAACGCAGGAGCGAAAGTCCACATGACTAGTTGCCGTCACAGTCGCAGTCGCACTCGAAAAAAGTTGGATCATCCAAATGAAAGCTATGCTTCAAGCAGCGAGTCTGATACAGACAAAGACGTGCCCTTCTTGCCTGTAAAGCCAAGTACTGCTGCATCAAAATCGGCAGAAACAATCGTTAGCCAGACGAAGAAAAGTAACGAAAATAATAACAATAACGATGACAGCATTAATAAAAACAACAACAACAACAACAACATCGACAAAAGCATATTCAAGCGTGAGATTGTGAATGCTGATGGTAGCAAGGATATTTGGTATCCAAATGGAAATCTTAAGAAGATCAGTGCCGATGGCATGAATGTGAGCATGTTGTATTTTAACAAGGACATTAAGCAAACAGATATACGCGCTGGTACCGTAAAGTACTATTATGCAGAGACGAATACGTGGCACACTAGCTACCTGGACGGTCTAGAAATACTTGAGTTTCCAAATGGCCAAACCGAACATCGCCACAAGAATGGCATCGTAGAAATACACTTCCCGAACAACACTATTAAAATTGTAGATCCCAGTGATAAAGAAAAGTTAGAAGAATGGCGCTACGCGGATGGCACACACCTAGTCCAGCTGCGGAACGGAGATAAGATATTAAATCTACCGAATGGGCAGAAAGAAATACATACCAAATTGAACAGACGTCGAGAGTATCCTGATGGCACCGTTAAACTTGTTTATCCAGATGGTAGCCAAGAAACGCGTTATTCGAATGGACGTGTGCGTCTCAAAGACAAGGATGGCAATCTAATTATGGACACTGATTATGCCAAGTATTAGACGAGTATCAGCTGGGATTCAATGTAATTAAACTCAAGGCAATTTAATGTAATTAGTTATCCATACAACCTACAGATCTTGTTTTTAATAGTATAGTAAAAATAAACTAAAAGTTAAAACATGACTAACGATAAAAAATGACCGTATTTATTTAGGTATTCCAAAGCTGACCTCAAGAGTTCTCTCGTAACAACGTAGGATCATCCATGGCCTCGGCTATCATAAGCTGTTTCTGAAAGAAGCTGGCATCCTGATTAAACAATTTTGATGCAAACTGAACAATTTGCTGATATCCGAACTCCAACTTCGCACGCTGCCCCCAACTATAGCTAACTTTGACATCATCGTAGGGACTCAGTTGGGACCGCTCGCGCTTCAGATATTGCTGCTTTACAAATGTATCTTCAATCAGTTTGGAAATTTCGCGGCCAAAGTGACCATGCTCTTCGTGAACATTAATTCCCAACGCATTAAGCATCCCGTATAGCTTATCCTCCTCGATCTGATTAGTACGCAGGAAGATGTACGTAAGTATAATTGTAAGTAATGTGTGCTGTGGGCGCTGTGAGGCAGTGAGTTCATATATGGAAGCCGCTGGTGCATCGGCAATACAAATGTATCTTTTGGGTGTTCCTTCAAGCTGAATGAACTTAATACCGTAGCGTTCGTTGAGAAGTCGAGTGACAAACGGTAGCCTTTTAATGACTTCTTTTTTTTCATCGGATAGTGCTAATAAATCAGTGTATTTTATTGGCACTTTATTAGCTGAACTGCATAAAATGTAATTCAGAATTGTGCGAACTTGTTCGTCTATTTGGTTATGTGGAGCTTCCGTCTCCCCTGGCAAAGTTGTCGAAGTCGATTTTCGAGATGTACTGGCCATTATTGTCTTCCCTTTGTTAATATGTTATGTTTGAGCGCGAAATGATAAGTTGTTAAAAAAAAAACTAGCAGAGCTGCCAATATCGCGCGAACTGAGGAAGAGCTGGTAACATTGCGAAATTTTAATAAATTATTGAAGTGTATCGGTTATCGATTATTGCGAAATAGCATATTATTTTGACTATATACAGTTTTATTGTTTTTTTTTAGCGTATTAAAAATTTTCCTAAGAAATATATTTTTATTTTTGCAGATGGTTTTAATTTACATGATATATTTTTAAAATGGAATAAACTGCAGATTTTCTACTTTGAATATTAAAGAATTATTGAATACGCTGCAGTATTTGAATATCTATTAACTTTGTTTTTGGCTAAATATGTAGTTGCTTAAAAGCAATCGGCGGCAAAGTAGGTCTAAAAGTATATCAGTTACCTTGGCCCTGCTTAAAATAGAAAACTAAACCCACTTGTGCTTGATATTAGCTCTTTACAGCAAGCTGTGCCCAAGTACTTGAGCATAGAACTGAGCACTTGAGCATAGGAAGCATAAGTACCTCCGCAATAATGGACATGCGATTTGTATTGATTTATGGATTTGTGCTCGGCACCTTGCCAGCTAAGCAGAGTTTAATTGAATTCCAGTTGCCTAAGGCGTCTTCTGGCTGGCGGTTTAAAAGGCTTTCTAAGCGCATCTATAACTGCGAAGATTCAAATCACATTTATCGTTAAGGCGTGCATATGCAGTGTGAGTGTAAATGTTTTCTTAATTAAAATGGCAAATATATGCGACCAGTGAGCAGCAGGAAGCAAACAACTTTCCAAACTGAATGCGAATGACATGCACGGTCAACATTCACCAGACGAGCACCTCGTCAGACAAAATCCGCCAGACGGGCCGACGTAATGAAACTGAAATGCATTTGCGCAGACACGCGCTAAGACGGCTCCTGGGACCCGTCTGCCGGCTTTGCTTAAACATAGTTTATTGCCTTGAAATGTGTGTTTTAGTGAAAACGAGTTATCTACCTGCGTCGGGATCTGTTGTAACTGCGGAACTCTTGCTACACACGCATTGAAAATATGCGCGAGCGGATAGCGTACAAAAAGTATTTGGCCAGACGGGAATCTTAGATAAATGTTCCTTTGTAGCTGCTAAAACAAAGAACATTTCAAGTCATAGATTTACACAATTCTGTTGTTTGCGCCTGTCAGAAAAATAAACTGGCGGATTCCGCTTATTTGTTCAGACTAAACTTTGACTAGGTCTCAAATCTGAATTTGCATATGAACAGTTTCAGAATTTTTAACTTAGTAGAGGTCATAACTACCATCAGCAGCAGCTTAAAAGTGAAATGTCACGAGCTGTACAAGTTTGTAGAAACTCCGCTGGCTACATGCATGAGTTAACAGTTAACGAAATACCTCGGCTGTGGCTAGGCCTTCAGCTTTGGCTTTCTATACACAGACCAACATTTTTGCTTTCAAAAAGTCAACTCTGCCAGTTGCCAGTTAACTTGTCCGATGCAAGTGCTTTTTTATGGCGCCTTGGTTAATTGTAGTTGACAAAGAAAACTTTGGGAAGAAAGTCAAGGTCTTCGGCAAGAGGGCGACGCTGAAAATATGAAAATGTACTGCTTAAATGTTTTTGTAAGAAAGACATTAAGATTTATATTTTTCTATCTAATCCGCAAGTCATATAAACAGAATATCCATGACGAACAGGTTTATTTGTGCTATACGATAAAAACTATTATATATTAATAATGCGAAAACAATGATCAAATGCGAAAGTTGTGGCTAAATCCACTTTATTTTACCCAAGAACGGAATAATTAATCATATATCGAAATGAAACACACTTTCCACAAATTCTAAGCAATTCTAATGTTAACTATAGAAATAATAATACTAATGCTGAAAATGGCAATCAATAGGCAATCGAAATTGAAGTAAACAAAATTCGAAGGACTTGCTTCTCGTTGATCTCATTCCCAATGTGTCTAACAAGAACCTGTATCAACCCACAATGTTAGCCATGTTCAGCCACTGGAGCCGGCTGGCTGTAGTCTTGGCTCCAGCCGGTTGCGTGCTGTGCCTGAAAGTGGTCTGCCTTCAGCGGGCTGCTTGGCATTCTTGTCGAACTGGTGTCAAACTGCTTATGGAGTGTGCACGCGCCTCCAGCAACGACAAACAGCGCATTGGCCGGAGCACAAGTAGCGGCACGAGCTTTTGTTTCAGAGTCGGCTTAGGGCTCTGAGCCGGCATTTCGATTAGACGGCAACGCAAATCAATGAATATGACTAAGCTGCAAGACCAGTTATGGAATTTGTGCTAAATATCAATAGGGTCCACAATTAACAAAAATATTTTCAGAGCTGGAGGTATACATTATTACTGCATTAAAGTGTCTATAAATAGTTCGCAGATCTCTCGACGAACTCGTTTGTATGGACATTAGGTCGGCTTGTGATTAACCTCAAGTTCTGATAGGGACTAGAGGCAAGTGTTGACCCAAATAGGCGATAGATATATGGCCCCCACATTTAATGAGTTTTCCTGGACTGACTTAATATCAGATCTTATCAACAATTTTGAAAACCGCAAATAAGTGGAGCGACAATACAACAATAGCAATAATTAACGAGCAATAGAGATTATGTAAATACAGGTGGCCAGCCTCATTCGTGCATGCCGAATTGCGTATACGCACGGGGCGCTGGGTGCCTGGGGTCTGCCTGCGAAACGGGGCTTATTATCATTGTCTTCACCAATATGCTCTCACTTAAGCGGATCTAAAATATTTATTTTTTTAGTTGTTGGAAACATTTCAAATAGAGCTGAATTAAAAGCGTGTGCTGAGTGACTAATTGCTTCTGTGCAATGGGCTCAAAAATTAAGAGACGTTTTTTGGAACCTTTAAAAAGTGTATTAAAGATTTATATTAAAACTGTAGATTGGAGCTCAATGCTTGAATAACTTATCCAGCTAGCGCTTCCATTGTTAACCTTCTTGAAAATACTTTTAGCCTTTGAAATTCTCAGCAGAGTGTTGCACAAGGCTTTATGGCCATTCTACAGCTAAGGCAGTTGAACTTAGATCAACTTTATCTGGAGTACCACTACCATGTCTCGGTCAATGAATAAATTATTTCTTGAAGGCCATCGTTCAGATGTTTGGTATAGCTTTGATCGCGAGGGCGATTCTAGTTGAGATTCAAAGCCTCATGTTTTGACTTTTAACGGCAGATGGACTTTATATCTCGATAATGGCCACAAAGATAAAACTTTGCAAGGGCCTATTAATTATAGATTAGATGCGTGGATATATGAGAAGGTTAAGTGATGCCCATTGCTAATTAATCAGCGCTGTTCCATGGGGCCCCTTGGGGTTTCGAAATATTTGGGCTGTGACTCAGCGCTGGCAGTAGCCGAAAATACCCCCCACCCCCATAATTCTCAACGCTTGGTAAATACTAAGCAGTTGCTTATAAAAGTCAATTCGTTTTTTCTCGAATTACCCGAACTTTTTGCGTGACGTCTCGTAGCCAGCTTTCGCAGCTCGTGAAGGTCGATTGACCGCTTTTTTTTTTTTTTTTATATTGTTTTCTTGCTGAACCGGAGTCGTATCGAATATGACAAATCTGAATCACTTTGCTGTGCTTCGTATTCAGTATGCAGTAGTCGACATTTTGGCCAACAGCCTTGAGCAAACATTTGCATTCAGATGGGACGACTCTGGCAGCAACAAATGAGCCACAATATGATTGCATCCATCTTGGCCAGCTTCCTGCGTGAATACTTTCACAACTCTTTGGCCCGCGGGCCACGAAAATAATATAGATTTGACAATTATTGTAATTTTGCATCGCATTGCGAACATCGCAGTTTGCCTTTCCTTCGGGCCAGTTGGCGTTGCATACAAATCACACCGGAGCCATGGTCATGGCTAATAGATTGGCAAGCCAAATTGTCAACGACTCTTGCAGTTGGCTTCAGAGTGTCGAATTACAACATATATTTAAATGAGTTTCTAATGTGTTTAGCTTTCTGGGTCACTCACACGCTTGACTGCCTCTACCTGTACATAGATAATGATATATAATAATATTTATTAAGCGCAATACACTTTTTACTAACAATCTAACAAGGAGACATACCTACATTCCTTTTGCGAGCAATGATTGCTTTATTAATGATCGAAACATTTCATTAGGCTTGCGTTTTGCCTTTTCGTGTCATTGGTTTATATGGAGCGAAGTAGCTTTGAAACCCTCTTAAGTAAGGTATTGCATATTTCTTGTATACTCCAGCCAATCCTTCGCCTTGTTTGTAGCTCATGAGGAAAACAAATTCCAGTGATAGACCTCAAAACTCTTCGATCTTCGGGATGGCCAAGATGAATTGCTCGTATTAAATTAAATGATGTTGCTTCTAGTAATATATATATATTCTGAGGAGAGCCGTCTGGATTGTAGAGGAGTTCAGAGAGGAAACACGATCATTTAAATTTAATGGCATATTTCCGTTTTATTTAGCAAATTTATATCTTCCAGCCTCTGAGCCATCCATCATTTGCTCAAGCCAGTTTCAGTAACGCGATATGCGTGAGATTTGTCATCGGCTAATCACTCGCAATTCGATACAGACGAGGTGGCTGGCGTCCAGCGAAAGTTAAGTAATTTTCTATTGAAGGCAAGGCGTTTGAATTTTACATTTGAAATCTGCATTGAAATGAGGCAAAACAAAATTACTTCCACGTTACATAAAAGCGCGAGCGAATTTTGATGAGCGGGCGAGTCAATCGTATCGCGCGTCTGTTACAAGCTTTTCATTTGAGATGTCTTCATTTCGGCTACCCATGAAAATTTTGCGCGTCAAAGATTTTCGGAGGAGCCAAAACCCGGGCGAAGCGAAAAGCGAAGCGTGAAACGAAATCTGTTCCAAGCTGCTTGCAGCAATTATAAGAGCCGCAGATAGCAAAAAATGCGTGTTTGATTCGCTTTGGTTTTCCCTATTTGATCGTATAAAACGTTTGGCTAATTGGTTTTGCAACAGAGCTAAATGCCTTGGATCCGATTGCGTCAATACTTTGGGTTTCGGTTCAGTCTACTTGTGGGCTAGTTGCTGATTAAGTAAATGTACAAGTTTTGTGGCGTTGTAATTTAATTATAATTATACTTACATTTCTGATAAGGCTGATAAATATTTATGCGGTATACGATGATAATGTGTAATTGAGCAAACATGGCCGAAATGGATCAAATGGCCGATCGAGCGTG
>JABVZX010000297.1:7921696-7933090 GCA_020883565.1 Drosophila pachea
TATTTAATAAATTTATTTTTCCAATTTCACCAGCTCTCAATAAAGCCGTTTCAAATGATGTTGACGGTGAGCCAAGTTTATTTTTCTATAAACTCCTAAGGTTGCCTGAGTTTTATATGCACTTTTTTATGATACTAAAATAAAGAAAATCAATTTGATCGACTCACTTCACGGAAGACTATAATTGTATTCGTGCTCTGCAACGTTTTATTTTCTTACTTCATTTTATATATGTGAGAAAATAAAGTTTCTGGAGTACAATGCAGGGTCTCGTCTTGAATGAAAATTTCGAAAAACGTGAGATGAACCGAGAGTTAGGGCTCGTGTTCACGAGAGATGTAAATTAGTGGATTATTTTATTTATTGGTAGTTCGCACAGAAACAGAAATGTAAAAACCGGCTTGCCAGACCAGAGAGAATGACCAAGCTCATTGCGTCGCCAGAGCAATACAACCGCGGCTCGCAGTGGTCCAAATTAAGACCAAAAGCCGATACAACATTCAGTCGTTGGCCCGAAATCGAATTGAGCGGACATAACACCTGGTAACGTCGCACCTAGCAAAGCCGAGACGCCGCAACGCCTGTTCGACTCATAAAGTGCATCGAAGGTCGATTGCCATCGATTAGGCCGAACGTGGTGCATATATTTCTGGAAGTCTTGTGAGCCACGTTTACAAGGGATATTAAAGTTATTTAGAGGAAATGGCAAAGCTAATCACTGCCTTTTGCATTTTCGCGGTCCTCAACTGCGGCGTGGCTAGGCACCCTCCCCGCGAAAAGCGCCAGTCTGAAAAGGTGACTAGTTGTGGAATACTCAAAGATTTGATTTTTGGACCTATCCATCTCTTTATTGGCTTTCCAGCTGCACATAACTTTGCTGTACGAGTCACTGTGCCCAGACAGCAGAAAATTTATGCGCCAACTGGGGCCTGTGCACGAGGAACTGAAATCCTATATCGACATAGAACTGGTGCCGTTTGGCAAATCTGCGGTAAGTACAGCTCGATGAGCGTAGCGAGGCTCAGCACTTAATGAAGTAATCTCGTCGTAGTCGGAGCAAAATGGAGCACTCTTCCACTGCCAGCACGGCCCGGCCGAGTGCGAGGGAAATCGTCTGCAGAGCTGCGTCATAAGCAGCACCCATGATCAGGCGGCGCAAGTGAAATTCGTTGTTTGCCAAATGTTCGCTTCGGATTATGCAAATGCCGATAGGGTGCGTCTCGCAGTGTTTTTCGAAAGTTGCGGATTTACTTAGCCACTTAGCGATCTCTTATGTTCCAGTGCGCCAGCCAGGTGGGCCTGCTGACCGACGTGGAGTACTGCATGAAGAGCCCAACGGGCACCAAGCTCCAGCTCGACGCGGAGCTCATCACAAGGCGCTATCAACCCAGCTTTGTGCCCACCATTGTCTACAATCGGGTAAGCAATTGCACACTTAACTCTTGCCCAACTGGTTTCACCTTGGGTTACACTCTGGCCCCAACAGGTATTCAACCAGCAGCTGCAGGACCAGTCACTGCGCAACTTCCGGGCAACCGTCTGCTACTTGCTGCGCCAACAAATCTCCCTGCCGTCCACAGTGTGCCAATAAAATGTCAATTTCTTTCGTCCGTGTCTGCTGCCAGTGAAGCCTTGCAAATAAAACTTGTAGCCAGCTGTCAGTCATGTTATTTTACTACCTTCTCCGTCGTAGCTAATGGAATCTTAATCCATCACATCACCGCTGGTAGCAACACTTGGTCAATTGGAATCTAGGAGATGCGTGTTCTAGGAGTTCGGGTAGCCATTGGCTAGCTACGGCTTTTTTCTCCTTAATTCTGCTGCCGATTCGATCGATAATACTAAAACGAATGGGTGGATCACGAGGTAATTCAATCCGAACATACCAACTTATCGTATAGCTTGTATATATCCCCGATATATAACTTTTGCATTAGCTTCTGGTTAAATTCTCCGAATGTGATATTCCACTTGTGTGCCGCATCTAGGCAGTCCAAACTAATTAAATTAGACACTTTTCGATTAATTCACACGGCGAATATTATTCATTTGAACCTCATGGCACTTTAAATTAGGTATTAAACAGAGTTCGTTCCGCTTTCTATAAATAGTAAGTATTCCACACTTGACCCACAGATTGATTGCAGTTATAACATCTTGATAATCACACTGCGACATAACCGAAATGTCTCAAGTGAATCAACTTCAAAGCTGGAAACTGTCTGTTTCTTGAGTTGCGTATATTTGATAAAAATAATTTATAGATTTCGGGAAGATACAATTCAAAGATTACACATAGTACATGCAGTGCTTAGGGCGCCTAATTATATACAGAGCGAGTTGAAAATATTTGGAGAAGCGTGCCAGGAGCCCGCAGAAAACAAGCCAACCAATATGAAATCGGGGTCTGGGGAAATTAGATACTTAGCAAGTTAGTTGTAATGATTTGTGCATAACGGTTATTTCTACACAATAATATCGTTAGATTATTTCCTTGTACAATGGACCAACAACAATTGACTTATTCGCTAAACAGCTTATTGGTTACCTTAGGGCTACGACTACAATATGTATATAAATTTCTTGCACTTTCGCTGTTGCTGACGCGTGCAGAGAAATAACAAATTGGTGTTCCGTTTTGAAGCATACTTTCCGGCGGATAGCTAGACCGGTTCAAACCGGTGTCCCCGTCGCGGCACTATTGCCGACACTGAGCGAACGTCGAGGAGCCGGCTTGGGCGGCAGCTGAGGCCGGACAGGTACGGCCGCTGCCACAGCGCCTGCAATCGCTTGGACGCGTTCCTTTTCCTGGAACTCCACATAGCCGCTCTCATCGCTGCACTCGGAGTCGTCATCCGAAACGATGCCAGCATCCTCGGGTTGTTTTTGATCAGACACTTCTAGACTGCCGACCGACTCAGCACGCGACGAGGAATTAAGTTTTAGGGTGATGCTGCTGGAACTGCTGTAGTTGGTAGCATCGCTATTGTGTCGCAATTGCTGCCGTAGCTTCGACTCCTCCAGTCTTTGGTAAAGCAACATTTGCTCAAGCACCTGCTGCTGCACATTGCTGCACTGAGGCTTATTGTACTCCTCCTGGTTGGCATTTGTGACTGTGCTGGCTGTCTCGCAGCCGCTGGAAATAGAGCCCTCGTCGCTATCCGGACTGGCCAGACACTGCTGGCCGCCAGCTGCACCAACCGGCACTACACCGCTGGCAGTAGTCGAGCTGGAGGCACTCGAAGAGATTGAAGATTGCGGCTGGTGGCGATACTGAAGGCTGGCCTGGTCGCTATTTCGTTTACGCATTGAGCTGCGGTGCAGCATCGTGAGCATGGCCGCCTGTCGAAAGTAATGGTCGTCCGCATCGTCCAGGAAGTCCTCTTCGCCATCGCTGCAGACACCGCTGCGACGCAGATGGACTGCGTGATCGCTATCGAAGTCCGCCTGCGGGTCGGCACTAGGATCACTGTTGATGGTGGGCAGCATACTGAGTGGTTCGACCTCATCATCTTCAATCAGCTCCACTGGCTCCGTCTGCAGCTCGCTGAGACTGCCAAGACTCTGGCTGGTGTTTTTGTGCAGCTGCATGTCAAAGTAAGGGAGCAGCTCGTTGCTCAGCGTTGTGTCGAACTTGAGCAGTTTTTCGAACTCTTCCGAGTCAGAACCATCATTGACAGCTGCAGCAGTCGGGCTGGTTATGCTGCTGCCGCTTGCCGGCTCATCAGATTCCAGCAGGGGCGCTGCTTGATGCGAACAGCAGCTGACCGCTGTTTGAATCTTGCCTGTTCTACGTATGGAATGGCCACGGCGACACCGCCGCCTGCCCAGGGTCATTGCTGGATATAGTGAGTCTCGTTGGCAGCACGACCTCATTTCGGGCTCATTGGTGTCCTCGATTTCGTCGCCTTCCTCCTCCCCGATAGCCTCC
Organism: Drosophila pachea; assembly: GCA_020883565.1. Lineage (NCBI taxonomy): Eukaryota > Metazoa > Arthropoda > Insecta > Diptera > Drosophilidae > Drosophila > Drosophila pachea. The sequence continues at coordinate 7,925,628 of JABVZX010000297.1, forward strand.
TCGATGGCCATCAATTTGGGCGCAGATTTTGATCGCTCCAATGGTGGCCTATAATTGTTACCACCTACGCTCAGCATAATCTTGCGCTTGGGCAAGCTGGGGTTGTCGTACACGGCGTTAGCCAGGCTGAGGCGCGCATTTTGTTTCAGAATTTTCTCTCGTTTAAATTCGCGCAAGGCGCTCTCCAAATTTTCCTGCAGCACAACAAAAGGAGAACATTTAAGATGCTACATCCAAGGAGGTCTTACTTTCATCTCTTACTCACCCGCAATGTATCGCATATGTCCTGAGCGATCTTCTCCTTGCTGCAGAGCACCGCGTGGCAGCGCAGCTCGTGCTTTAACTTCCGTCCTTCGTGCCTGTAGATCCAACAGAAGACGCGCGGATAGTTCTTTGGAGCACAGCAGTAGGTGATGCGATTCGACCAGTATTCGGTCAATCCGTGTTGCCGAGTGGTGGCCTTTAGCCCAGACGCGCACACCTTGACCCGCATGATCACATCCGGTTTGGTGTGCTGTGTGTAGTTGCGCCACAGTGTGTTCAATTGCTTCTCCACGCAGCCCTCGCCTACTGGTAAACGATAGTGTAAGGTCATGGGAACACAGTGAAATCTTCTCCAAATACTCACCCTTGGCCCATCCGGTGAGCACGTTGCCCAGATAGGAGACCTTGTACTCCGGATCTGGTGTGCTGATGTCCACGCTGTGGGTGCGCTTCCACCAGAGCTTGCCCAAGCCGCGCGTCAAAGTGCGCATGGCCTTGGCGCTCAACTGATCCTCGACGCGGCCGACATGCTCCTGCCGACTGCCATACAGCAGGTCACGCGAGTCTGTTGTCAGCGTAACCACATTGGTCACCTGCACCGTCTCGTCGTCGCCGGCTATGTCGCCATCCTCCTTGGACATGCGCTTGAATCGCTCCAGATACGGCCGATTCGCGTCTCGACGACGCCCGCCAAACGTGTGGAATTTGCCGCTGGCCTCGTTCGCCAGACGCTTCTGCTCCTCGCGCTCAAACTTGCGTGCATTGTAAGTGTTCCCCAGCAGACGGGCGATGCTGCTGCTCTTCACAAACTTGTGCTGTCGCGGCGGCGTGCCGATGGGCACTGCCCGTGTGGGCGGCAGCAGCAAGCTGCCGCTGGACGCCGCTTTGGGAGACGGCCCAGCAGACTCTTGGACAGGTACTGAAGTTGTGCCGGCCGATTTGTGGGTCGAGCCGGCGTGTTTTTTGCTGCTGCCAAAGCTGAAGAGCGTGCGCCGTTCCTTTGACTTTTTCAAGGTGCTGCAATGGTTGTTGCTCTCATTGTTGCTGTTGTTGCTGTTGGCAACATTTGGTTCATTGTTTGGTGTGGCTGTTGCTGCTGTGTTTGTTGCTTTGGCGCTGATCACTGCGCCATTGGCGCTGCGGAAATCCTCGTAATCGTTGTTGTTGTTGTTGTAGTTGTGCGTGGCACTTATGAAGTCAACTTCATCGCGACTCTCCAGCGACTCGTCCTTGTTGCTGCTACTCTTGGCTGCCATGGTATATATATACATCGAAGTAATTGTTTGTTACTCTCGCTGCTGCTGCTCAGTATCCCATGGATTGTGACATGTTACAAAGCTGCGAGGATAGGGCGAGAAGTACATTGATTAGATAGGTATTTGATATTTGATTACATTCAACTTCTTCTCCTTCTCTCTTATGCCACTCTTATGCCAAAGTCAGACAAAAAAGCTTAACAAATTGTTTTTACTCCTACTACTTTGATCATAAATCATATCTGGGGCCGAACATTTAACTTTGTGTCTCCCAATTTGCTCTAAAAATACTTCGATCGAAGTTTGTTGACAATTAATTATTAATTATTTGGTTCTTATCAAGAATCGCCTCCATAACAAATTAGTTAAAGATAACATCAAATTGTTTCGCAGCCTTGAACTATCGACTTTTCGAGAGCTTTCCCCGCACTTTTAGATTCCACATGCACAACCCCGTATAGGGTATCTTAACGTCTTGCAAACGCCCCTACCTCACACCTAATTGCTGTCAAACAGAACAAATTAGATGTAATAGATTGTGGCGAGGGTGCAGCAGGTAAATATTTATGGAATGGTCTGGTCTGAGAGAATTACTTTACTTTTTTCTAAAATTACCACGAAGGTGTATATGACGGAGTGTTGTTGTCGTTGTCGTTGGTCGCATTTGTTTTTCGCTTTTCGCGTTATTTGGATAAAATTGCAGGGGAACAGCCTTGAAATGCGAAACTATCAAAGCGATTAGCTACGAGCAGTAAATGGCTAATTATAGAGCTAATACAAATGACGTATGTGGCTGCCAGCAGCTGATGTCTATTACAATTTTCATAATTACTGTGCCGAATGGGAGGCGCGATTCCTGCTCCCCCTTTGCTCTGTAATTAAACGCATTTAATGCAGCAATCTGGGATAATCCCGCTTACGAGTATGACTTCCCATTCTCAACTAATTGCACGAATTGCCAATTTATTGCGCCAATAAAAGCTGAGGGGTCTGCGCAAGGGCTTTTCGGCACGTTCCCAGATCGTTGTCGGGGCCATTAGCTGGCCCAGATAACTGGCCAAAACAAGTCGCAAAGCGCTATTTATAGAATTAGCTCATGTGACTGCAATCAGTCCTTGTAGCCATCAGCACTCGAGTATTTTCACTCCTCCTACTCGAGCGGTCATCCCCAGTCAAATCTAAAAAAAGATCATAGGCCACCTATCTAATCTGGAGCTTTAAATTGTGCATTAGCCGTGATTCTCTTGCAAAATATTTTTCAAGCACTTAATAACTGATACTTCTGTGGCATGATTAAAAAACATAAATAAATAAAATGTTGATAAATAATCATAAAATAGCACTCCAGAAAATTGGCATAGAAACAGAATTTCTATTTCTGATTCAATTGTGATAATCTTCTCGAAATTTGTTCCCGGTGTGATGCAATTTCGATTTCCCAATCGAATTCGATAAGCAGTGCCTTTGTGCCTAAAAGTATATTTTTAATCTCAGCTGTAACTAAAATTATCAGAAGCCGCTACGTTTCAAAAATATTTTGAGATAAGAGCACGAATAGCGAATATACCCATTTTGGAGGGGGCAATCCCCGCGAGTCTTTCCATTAGCTACTCGTACTGCTTTGAGCTGAAACTGAAACTGTGCAGGAACAAAAGTTTTCTTTCCAAGCGTCCGATAAGGCGTAAGGAAGTGCTCGTTCAGGCAAGTTGTCGCCTTTGGTAATGCAACGACCTTGAAGTTGTGCAGGTGCTGGCCAAGCGAGATAAAGCTATTTCGAAGACATTTACCCGAAGGTTTAGCTGCTTTCACTTTTCCATAGGCGAGTCCAAAGCTATGCGGGCGGCCCATTCATTCATGAACATGCACTCATATATAGACATCTGCGAGAAAGCCCAGTAGCCGGGCTACCGCCGACCAGACCAGAGACCCCCTAGGCCAATGACATTGTCGTTTTCACTCCGGCGAAAAATTACAATATATACGTAATTGATGTCTGTACGACTCTCAAAAGAGCAAAGAAAGCGCGTTGAATTTGCAAGAAAAGCTTCAAAGAAAAAAAAGAAACAAACTAATTGTTTTGTGCCGGGACGCCGCTAGATCACGCTCAATTATGCTGAGCGCTGCTTGGCCTCGCTCCTTCCCATTTCCCTATGGTCCCCCTATTCTATAATTGTTCATTTATGTTGTGCGTGTTTTGAAAGCGCCCAACTAAACGTCGTTTGTGTTTTATTTTACTTAGTTTATAAAAAATGCAAAAAACGTAGCCAGGAAGTGTCGCCCCTTGGACAGCTTGTGCGCGCAATTTCGATTGGATGGCCAGAGGGAGTCAGCGACGGGTTTAAGCCAACAACTCTTGGCCAATACCTGGCAAATTTCAGGCTCAATTCATTTCAATTGAGCAAAGATGAACAGACCTTAGTATTCACTTAGCATATATTGGTACGCATTGATTTTTTCATATGGCATGTGCAGTATTTATTCGGCCTTCAGAGTTGACAAATTCCAAAAAAAAAAAAAAACGGTCTAGTCTTATTGGAATGCAGAGTCTAACATTCGTGTGGAATGCCCAAAAAAAAAGCTTTTGCACTGGACAACAATAGGTATTAAAACGAAAATTTATATAATACCTGACGATTATAAATCTTTCAGACAATCGCAGCTATTTCTGCCACCTATACTGATGGGAAGGCGAACAGCGACTAGTCAGAACATATGATTGATCATCGTTTTGTATGATTCGAAGGCGGTTAGGATTCCGATATTCAAACATTCCTCTCTACGAGGCAAACTTCCGAAAAAAGATAAACAAAATTAATAACTTTTTCTGTTCTTATACCGTAAAAAAAACCATTTATCAAAATGTAGTTGTGAGCAGCTCTCACAGCTGAATTCCCAGGCAACCGCAGTGCAACGGAAAGAGCTGGCTACTTCTCGATATTTAAATACATGTGCATATATATGCACGAGTTAGTATGAAGCCGAGCTGCAGCGGCAAATACTCGAGCCATTCTCAATAGACAACTATTGCCTTTGTGGCAAAAATGCGATTTTTTATTACACTCCAAAGATCTGCTCAGGTGCAGCATGCCTGAGCTCTGGGGCCCCGACTTGGAAACTGTGTCAGCAGCAAATTGAAAAGTTGATTTACAATAAAGAAAACAAAAAATAATAAAAAAAAAAAAATATTGTTTACTCGAACTCGCTTTAGGCCAAAACGAATTTAGCCACAGCTCCGCGTGTGGCTCGCCGAGCTGCTGTGCGTGTGTGTGAGTGCGGCTCAGCTGTCGAGCTGAATAAATCGTAAACTCCGAAGCGCTGACCGAGACACGTCGAGAGACCTCAGTCTCAAAGAATGTCTCAAAATAATGGCTGCGTCGAAAGGCAGAATGGGAAGAGAGCAAAAAGTCCCCGCGCAACTAAATTAATCCGTTTCGTAATTCGATTTTGGGCATGTGTGTCATGAGGTGCGAGGAGAGGAGCAACAAACTGAATAAGTAAATAAAAAAAAAACAGCCACACAAATACAAATCGCAAGACGAAAACAAATCCGAATGCGAATATCAACTTAAGGCGACTTAAGTCAAGTGACTGGAAATCAAATCAAACAAACAACATCGCGTGCAGTTGGGTCCAACCGACTGTCGCATACTCGCTCGCGACCTGTAAAGATCTCTGGGATTAGGCTATTGGAATCCGACTAGATGCAGATGTAAGTTGGTATATTTACCCACTTTCCCTTTAAGTTGTATTATCATTCTTTTAGGCAATAGGAGCTAATAAGCTCGCTTTGCCCTACGCGAGCGAGTGTGGAAAATGGAAAGGAAGTTTGCCCATTTGTATGTGCGAACGCATCGGAATGCATTTAATTGAATGATTGAAAAGACATAAAAGATATTGACACCGCATAAAGCGATCGAGATGGACGTCGAGAACGAGTTGCGCGATAGCTAATAAAATGTTGGCTGGGGAAATCGAGATAGCAGCAGCTCGAACTCGAACGTGCCCAAAAATAAAGTTGCTAAAAACCAGAAAAGTAATCAGAAAAGTCGTATATAATGGTAATTAATTTTCCTCGTTTTCTGCCATACTGCGTAGACAGGGTGTACTTCGACCAATGCCTTGCCTCTGCCTCATCGGGGCCCATATCATATTATCAGGCTGCGCATTAGTTTCATGTTTGCGTTTCCTCGCGGCTAAAGGGAGCTTCTGCTGGGGAAATGGCCTATGCCCAGGGCAAATAATCTCGACGATTGAGACGTCTGGCTCCCCAACAACCCCACCGCAACAGTTAAGGCCACAACTTCTGACGCTCGTGTGACTTAACCAGCAATTAATTTAATAAATTTCAGACAAACTCTAAAAGGAGGCAAATAAACTGAAAAGAAGAACAAATAAGAACAAACGAGCATTTTATTGACAGAATTCAAGATATAATAAAACTGAGATTTAACTGCGGCAAATCCACAGCAATTATGTGCCGCAATTTCGTACGACCTGGCCAAGAGGCTGACGCCCAGAACTAACTACGTCAGCGCCCGAGCAGAGTGCTGCGGGGCTACATAAGAGGCGCAGATAGGCTTTAGTGTCGGAGTCGTAAGTAAGTGTTTAATGTTTGCCACTCTGCAGAGGGGTGGGTCAGGGAGGGTCGCCGCCGGCATCGGCGTTGGCGTCGGCGTTGGCGTCAGCGTCGCTTTAATGAGGATCAGGTTGAACCGACTTGAAGTTCACTTTGCCTTTATGTTTTCAGTTAATTGAGGCAGCAGCAGGTTTTGGAATGATTATTTTGTTTTTATTTTTAATTTTTTCTCTGCGTAATTGTGTTGCTTAAAAATTTCTTGCTGTCAGAGTAAAACCTTTTTTTTTTCTTTTTTTTTTGTAATAATTTTTGTATTTTTCATTCGCTTTTGAAAGTAAATACCTTGACATCATTTTGGCTGGCCGAAGCTTTATTTTAATTTGCATTCATATAGCTAACTTCATAAGCATATCTTCAAATGGTCTGACAACACCATATGCGTCTTATCGATTGCCAGAATCATCATTAATATGCTCAGCGCATCCTGAGTAGAGCTTTAGCAATTTGATGGACTTGAGCATATCCTGCAGCTACTGCTAGGGCCAATCGTGCTCATAGTGATATCATTATAGTGCTAATGATTTATTGTTTTATGACTATATTTTTAGAAACGATGTCCATGCCAGAGCTTATCGGCCGCCTCTCTCAGCCTAGGCCCCAGCCCCCAGCCCTCGCAACTCTGAAAGAGCTGTGTGTATGCCTGCCATAACCAGAAAATTTCCAAAAAAAAAAACCAAAGAGGAAGTATTTGTGCATAAAAATTACTTAATTAAAGTGTCCTATGGCAAAAATCCAACCGCCAACCACAATTAAAGAGTACGTGCATATAAATATAAAAATATATTTAATTCACAAAGGGAAAGTAAGGCTCAATTTTTGTTGTCTACTCATACTATTTGACATTTTCATTTATCTGTTTGTTATCTGGAGGTTTTTATTGTCGCGAAAGATTCGCATATAAATTTCGTGTGTCTCGTTGTACAAATCATTTCCCAACTACAACAATGGAGCACTTGCAGGCGTGCCAAATGACGAGTTTCACCAGCTCAGCTCAACCAACCAGCTGTGCAGAGTGGCGGGGGGTGAGTAGGGCTCGACGGGGGAATACCCTGAGCAGCAGGGTAAATTAAGTGTCTACTCAGTGGCCTGATATACCCGCAATCAGATATGAGTGTACGGGGTATACGAGAAGCACTTCAAATTGTTTGTCATCGGCATGAAAGGGTCTGTTGCGAGTTGCACGGGTACAATTTATTAGCGAAAAATACTAGCAAGAGGGTTAATTGAGCAATAACAAAATGCAAAGCGTGCGGCGGCATTTAGTGCAACAGCAGCAGCAGCAGCCGACGTGGCAGCAACGCTTGCTG
>JABVZX010000297.1:7973183-7985698 GCA_020883565.1 Drosophila pachea
TGATGCACCCAACAAACACATAACGCTGCTGCGCAGCCGCTCACAGCCGTCGTCTAACAGCATTTTCTCGCCAGGCTTAGGCTTGGCTACAGGCGGCGTCACTCTGGTCGAAGAGGAGGATTTCAGCTTGCTAGCGACGGAGCCAGCCAGCGGCAGTGGCGTCACCAAGAATGTGTTGCAGCGTCAGTTAGCCACAACTACACAATTGGAAGACAAGCAGCAACTGCAGCAACACCAACACCCAGTGCAGGAGGACCAGGAACAGCAGCTGCAGCAGCAGTCCTTGGGCGAAGTTGAGCCGCCCAATGAGCTAACTCCGCTGGTGGAAGACCACTGTGCCGGTGTCACGATTGCCGCGGCATCAGCCCAAAACCCAACCACATCAAACACGACCAACCGGTACAGTCATAATTCGAAGACCACACGATCCTGGCCAGTCATCTACCGCAATCCGCACCACTGCGACTACGAGGCGCTCTACGTGCAACAGCAGTCGCCGGCTCAGACACAGCAGTCCTCGCAGTCGTTCAAGCAAAACTGTTATTCCAATCAGTTTAAGCAATCGATTGTTTACTCGAGCAGCAATGAGGAGTTACCTGCCGGACCAGAACTAACTGACATCACGCCACGGCAAACCACATGCTATTACTTTGCGCCCAGCCGGCACAACAGCATTTATGAGCATCCGTCATCCGTTGTTGGGGGCTCCTTGCAGTTCGACGCGACGAATAACGCAGCGACCACAGCGGCAGCTGCAGCCGCCGTCGAGAGTCTGAGAAGGAGCAACAGCATTCTGCTGAGGCAAAACAGCTGCGCCAAGGTTATACATCGACGCGGAAGTGGCAGTGCCGGCGCGGCTGCATTGGAAACATCCACATCACTTAGCTCACATATGGACGGCCTGGGCAGTGGAAATGGAGCAGGCGCCTGCTGCTCCAGCTGCTGCATGGGACCACCGCCCGTGCTATTCCTATTCGTCACGCTGCTAATGACGACCAGCGCTACGGCTATGTTGTGTGCCGCCATAATGACTGACCACTGGGAGCACGTAACATGGGATCGCACCAGTCTAGATCGCTATTCGAATCGATCGGGCCTGCATCTGGAGTGGCTCCTGGATGAAAAGGTGGCAATGCTCAAGCCAGATAAGAGAGGTATGCGCTGTCAATATTAGTCTCTAATTCACCATCATCATATCATATTTACCCCTAGCCGAGCATCGGTTCAGACGCGATACCGTTTTCCTGGTGCCCATGCACGGCGGTATTTGGACTCTATGCATCGATCTGCCCATGCAGCAACTGCAGGAGCTCCGACGCAACCCAAAGTTTCCTCGCGGTGCGCCTCCTTGTGTCAACTACCTGGCTGGGTCCATGGAGAACGCGCGTGGTGAAGAGCAGCGCAACGATTGGCAGCACAGTGAGTCACAGGTCATCACTCTGCAGCCGCATCTGAGTACGTATTATGGCGCAATCCTGCCGAAAATCTAACTCCATAACCAGTTCTACCCTCCGAGTGGCAAAACTGTCATTTGGTCCTTTACATTTTTCTACACATTTTCTGTTTGTGGCAATTATCATTTAATTATCGATTCACTTTTTTGCCTTGGACTTTTTTCTCATTTAAATAGTATAAAAACATATCTTTATGTACGCACTTAACACTAGATGTGGTTGTAAACTGTATAGACTTATAGAAAATGGTTTAAGTGAAAAACATCAAAAACGAATAGAATATACTTAAACTGGTGTAAAGGGTTGTTTAGGATTCTGTGTTTACGTATGTGTGAGTTTGAGTTTTTGAATTGATCGTGTGTGTGTTTGTGTGTGTGTGTGTGTGTGTGTGTGGTTGATAGTATGTTGATAGTATGTTTGTGTGTGTGTTGTTGATAGTATGCTTGTGTGTGTGGTTGATAGTATGTTCGTGTGTGTAACTGGAATGTGCAGTTTGCGACCGACTTCTATACAGCAGCACGCTTGGCCGGCGAACACAGAGCTTCGGCTTCCGAGCTAGGCTCTTCGGGCTTCTTCCGTTTAATAAGATGCGTGATGTCTGTTGGCTTAGCCGAACTGCTGCTAATGGCCGATGAGGATGCAGACGATGTAGCGCCCGATGATGAACTTGATGCGGCTCCATTTGCAACTGCTGCACCGCCAGTTCCTATTGTCGACGACGAGGCCGCTCCGTCTCCACCGCTGCTGTTACTGCTGCTCATAGGTTTAATATAGCTGTCCAATGCCGCGCGCACCTCAGCAATGGTCTGCAATGCAATCATTTGAGGACTCACTACTAGTATTCAATTTCGATTGTTTCCACACTCACCTGGGCCTGAGTTTCTTCGATCTCCTGAATCTTGACGAGAATCTCTTGTTTGGTCTCCTCCAAGTCCAGCATATTGTTTTTTTCTCGCTCCGTTGGATTTTCATTTTTCTTGATTTCTCCAATTTCCTCCTCGATTAGCACGCTGGAGTTGCGCAACGCCGCAGCACCTTCCTTGTTCTGCTGCTGCATCAGATGGGTCAGCCCGATCTTGTAGTGGAGTTCGGCCAATGCTCGACGATTCCGAACAGGCAACTCTTCGTGTATCTTTAAGGCTTTTGCTAAAATACATACGCAAATGAGGTGGACTACAAACTTACAATAAATTTTATATCTTACCATAATCATCACGTGCCGCATCCAGGATCCCATTCTCAAACTCAATATTGGCCAACTCTGTTTGGACATCAGCCAAGTAAGGCAAACCGCTAAGACCCTGTCGTGAGAATATCTTGGCTGCTGCTTCCAATATTTCCCACGCCAATTGGAGGCTGCCGTTAACACCCTCGCCCTCTTCGTTCTCTTCCTCGGCCTGATCCACATCCATGGAAGCTGCTGCGCCGTTGTTGCTGTTGGCTGTCGCTTCCACGTTCGAAGTACTGGGACGATCATCGTCGGCATTAGATGTTGCAGAATTACTGTTGCTACTGCTCACTTCATCAACTGCCGTAGGGTGCTTAGGGTCACCGGCATCGTCTTCTGCTTTAGCCTGGCCAGCATCGTTTGTGGAGTCGGCCTCATCAGCGGCATCTTCTTTAACGGTCTCCAGCTTTTTACCATTAGAATTTCCGTTGACCTTGGACAATTCCGGCTTATCGCCATTAGTGTCGGCCCCTTCATCATCCTCATCCTCGACATCTTCATCATCATCGTCAGCCACCTCATCAGGCACATCAATCACTTTATTCTCATCCAACGCCATGGCGATCAATGCCTTCGCGTAACTGACAAACAAACAAGAAGTATGTTATTTTGTTGTCATTTGCATATTTACTCAATACTCACAGCAGCAATGGCTGTCCCAATTCATCAGCCAACTCTCCGTAAACTTCCTCGTACAGCTGACAAACTTGACTTAGCTCATCGGCCGCCTCATCGTAGCTCTTGACCAGAAAGTTTCTTGATCCCTGGCTGAACAGCTCTTTGCCCTTAAGTATTTTCTCTGCACGCACTTGTTCCGGATCGGTTATGACATTTGGTGGTACTTTATCGGGTGTGGTGTCCGCCGCTACGGGTTGAATAGCTGTATTCCTTAGTTCATCATCTGCAGCAGCCTTCGTCACAATTGCTTCAGCTTCAGCGGACATTTTAATTTTTGTCAAATCGACTGGAAAGGAAAATAAAACATTATATAGTATATCTATATATCTATAGAAAGCTTAACTTTATTATTATTGGTTTTCGTTATTGTCGTCTTATATATTGCTTTTTACCTTTTACATGTAACAATTGTCATATATTTTGTAATCCCACAATCCTCACGATTTCCCTAATTCAACCAAACACAATTCCAAAACCAATGTAGAGATTGTGCCCTAGACGTCACTTACGATGTATGTAGAGAAATCACCATTGAGAACAAATATGTAATTTTTATCATAGTTCTCTCAATTCACAACGCTACCACAACGCTTTTGCTGCGGCAAAACTTTGCACCCAATATGTACATAAATTCATAAATCTGGCTCGCTTGAGAGTGCTTCATCTGCAGTGGCTTAAAACAGCTTCGCATGGCCGCTCTCTGCCCGCACCATTCACAAGTCATTAACACAAATCCCCTACGGTCGAATACTCCGAAAATCTGGCAAATCCTTCGATTATATAAAATGAAAGTAAAAACTCGACCAAAACATACTCTACTTGAAACACACTAAGTAAAATTTAATGTCTAACGCATAGCATAGAGTCCTTCCTATTCTCTTAGTCTGCTCTGCATCAGGACGAAGAAAAGAACTAACTGAAACCGTTACAAAAGTCCGCCTTCAGTCCTAACAGCCAATACGATAATTTCCAGCGGTTTCCAAGTTTAATTCAATATCGAACAACCACAGTTTGCTCTACACAGGGCGCCATGTTTGTGTAGTAAACCAAAAAGAGGTCATTGCGTGGTCGAGTTTTCTATTCAGACTCGAGGCCCACTCACCCATCGACCCAACCACTAGAGCTAATAAATCGCAATCGCCACCATTAGTATTTTGGAGGATTTATTTTGCCACTGCGGGCCTTTAATTGCCACAGTTATTTCTCCAAAGTAAAGCAAGACCTTGTTTTGGCTTTACTATCTATTTCAGACATCACGGAATCAAGTAGCTTGAGGGGCATTTCAAGTAAATGCAGTTTCAGCATTTTTTTGCAATAATTCAATAATGCCAACCAAGTAAATCTACAAATTTATTTGTGCTACCTAATGTAAACAATGAATCCGAAACCCCAACTCACATTTCGAACACCCCATCCATACGTAGCTTCTGCTTAGCGTTTGTATTCGTTTCCTTTTTGTTTATCAACCCGTGTGTTCAAATTTCGCGATTTGAGTTCATATATTGCACTAGCTTGAGACAATCCTAACTGATATTTTGTTATAATGAAATAGGAATGCAAAACCTGTCCATATCCTGCTCACTGGTCTGTCTCATCATTCTGGGCAGCGCCGCATTGGTGGGCGCGTTTGGCGTCTGCCAACGTCAAATAAGTGCCATACTTATTACTGGAGTCATGTATCTTCTGGCGGGTGAGCTCTACCACGAACTTTACAGCTGCCCCATAATTCGAATTGATCTTTTCTACCTTTCGCAGCTCTATTTGCGCTATTCACGCTGATGATAATACACTTTAAGAGGCAACAGGGACGTCCAATGTTGGACAGCGACTATGACGGTACAGTGGATGGTATTGTGGCCCGGCCAGGAGGAGTGGCCATTATGGCAAAGCCACTGCTCGGCGCACGGGTTTTCCTGACTTCGTGGAGCTTGGATCTAGGTTGGAGCGGCGTAGTATTGTGCGCCATCACGTCTGTTTTGTGGATTCTGCTTTCCAAGATAATGCGATACAACCCATTCTCAGCACTAATGATTTAGCTAAACGCTCTGCCGCTCGGCGGCTATGGCAGCTATGATGACTATTATGGCAGCTACGGCAGTACCAACAGTAGCAGCAGCGGCGCTAGCGCCAGTTTTCTGCTCGCGGGCGCCAATACGTCGATGCGGCAAGCGGAACATCGAGGCAAGGGAAAATATATACTTTGAGCTCCGCCCACTCCCATTGTCTAAAGCGAACATGCTTTTAACTCTCCTGCTTCCACACTGTATGTGAAACCGTTTATTTCTATTACATTTGAATGCGCGCTCCCTCATTCAGTCTGCAGTGTTGGAAAATGTACCAAAATGCGTTAATCGCAACAAAATTAATTGCCTTGTTCTTATACTATACGTAAGCTTAACTTTAACAACATTTTCTTATAACTTATTGTAAATCCAATTTACGACTTTGTTTCTATGTGAGACACTTGCAAATTTGTTTATTTATTTATTTTTTAATTCTTAGCAAATCTACACGAATTCTCTATAAAATTACACACGAATTTCGGACTAATCGTACATATGCTATATATAATTGAGAATATTCGGGATTTTTTACAAATTCCTGAGCTGGGCTTTTGCTTCTAATCGCTTTACTGGTAAATATTTCGCTTGCTTGGCAATTTCTAGCAAGGTAAAAAGTTAATTGTTTGAAATATAATAAATAAAATGTCTAAATCTAGTTAAACTATCTGAAAAATATCTGCTAATCATAGAGTGCTAAAGCACTTAAAAGCTTCGGTTTATAAAACTTATTGTACTTGTATAGCTGTATCTTCTGAAACTATTCTACACACACCCAAGAAAAGTGTATTTTTATGCAAAAGCTTTGCCTTGAAAATAACTTTAAACAAAAATAATTTATTTAATTAAAGTTAATAAAAACAAAACAAATGGTATATTATTCATTCTTTAATTAATTATTACCATGCGAAATTTAAAATACTTGCGTTATGGTTCTATTTTTAACATTTAGCTGTGGCGACACATGTGCCGAGCTGTGCGAAAATTTTATTAAATTTAAACAAAATATTAACAAAAAGCGATCATACGCAGGTTCAATAACATTGAACACTGCAGTCGCTGCTGGAAATAAATTAAACACACAAGCAAATTATATCGCAAAAATATTGAATAAATACATGTATACAAATTTCCCCAAATAACGCGCCAAATTCAATAAAATTGGATTTGGTAAGGAAGGTAGCATGGTAGCTTGAGAATCGCACAACACTAGAGTAAGTGATAAAATGGCTCAAGGTTTTTAATTACACGCACTGCACTCCATTAAATATACAAATATGTACGACTGCCGTATGTATTTAATTATGTACAGGAGTATGCCAAAAAGATCGAGATTACAAAACAACGCAAAAAAGTTCATTCACCTGTGTGAGTGCGTGCGTGTCTGTGTTTGTGCGCGCATCGCAACGCGTCTTTGTGTATGTGTGTGTGTGAGCCCGCCATTAGCTGCCCGACACTGTCACACGCAAGACTCACACCGGTAACTCTAACGGATTTCTTAATACAAAAACTTTTCACATATTTACACAGCAAATGGTATTGCAACAATTAATAGCGTTTTGCACGTAAAATTCGCAAATTGGTTTGCCATTATATGTATGTATGTGTAAGAGCCGCTGCGTGTGCAGCCCACATGCTATTTCACATACAAGTTGTCAATTTATTAAAACTTACCGTGTGGACTGTATGCTTAACAATAATAAAAACAATTAACAACCTTTGTACACTTTGCAGAGCTTAAACTTTACGCTTATTCGCAAAAGTTAACCGAGCTACCGCCGAGAAACGAAAGAAGCCAGAAATATTGTCTCTGATCTATCGATAGGCTAGGAACATATTTGGCCACACTGTCGAAGGCAACATGTAGGTAAACCATTAATCGATAAAACTTGAAATCAAGTCTGAGGCCGGAATAAAAAGGCGCATATTTTTAGTTTACAAATTTACAAATTTATATTATAGTCTCGCTATAAATCAAATGGGAAGTTTGAGTTTGCCGATCGATATATTAAGTCTGAACCGAACTGTAATCGACCTATCGTTATCGTAAATAAATGAGTTGGCAGCTTTAGGCCTGTGTTCCCAAGCGAACTAATAAACGTCTGTTGTTGAATCGCAGAGTGCAGTTACAATTCAGATTCCATTCTGAGGAGTTGTGTATGGTGCGTTATGCAAAATTTTTGAAAAGCGTTGATGTTAATTGACATTTGAATAAATAAAACGGCAAACAAAATAAATAGCACACATGTGTTACTCTAAATTTTTATTGTACAGCTTACATGTATAAATATACAATAAACAGTCAACGCTCTGTTCGTCAAATAATTGTACACACCACCAGACCTCTCCCCTTTCGTAAACGTGCGTGAGTGTGGCGCCAACATACATATGTAAAAATATTCGACGTTGCGTCCAATAAGAACAGAAAGACCAACAACAACTGTGGCAACTATAATTGTAAGTATATTTAACGCTGTTGCTTTTGTAATGTCCTTATGGCGTGCGTTTCCGATTTCTATTGATTTTTAGTAACTCTCGCTTAACCCCCAACTTTAATTCGTTGTTTTTATCGTGTTTTGTTTTGTGCCGTATTCTGCTTTACAGTCGAGATGCTTGTGTGTGTGTGTGTGTGTGTGTGTCTGTCAACTAACTTAACTGAAGTCTTTATTGCTGTTACTTTTGTTTTCTATTTCGTGTGCATTTCTGCTCTTCTTTCTTTCGAAAAGATTCACCTGCTGTTTGATTCCGGGCAGCTGCTAAATCTCAGCTGCTGCCGCAACAAAAACTACAATATAAATAACAAAGGCAAGCTTTTCTGAGCTGTTGCAATAACCGGTTTCTGATTTCATTATGAAAGCCGTGTTAACTTTTGTTATTGTCAAATGGGACATGCTGGTAAATACATTTAACCAAATTAGGGTACAGTGCCAAATAACTTTTAATTGCAGCTAATTTTCTTCTCCAGCTGCAAAGCTTCCATTCTTCTTCTCCTTATACTTTCGCTGTCTTATTTCTAGATTTCTCTCCTTCCCTGCAATGCATTCGCTTCAATTAAATTGAATTTTGCGCAGAATATATTTTCGGCAGTTTATGCCAATAAAAAGGCCGATATTTTAGGCTTCTATCATTTTTGCCGCAGTTATCCCCAAACGTTTTCTGGTTGTGCTTTGCGGCAAACGGAAGTTTTGGCAAATGTAAACTGCATCAGGCAATTTTTGCAACCACCGAGCCAAATGATGGGCCACATGTTCGGCACACGAAAAACTCCAAGCAGGGTGCTGCGAGGTCTGCAGCATGCCCCAAGGATTTGTACAGGTTCGACATGCAACAAATGGAGCTTAGGAAGGTGGAAGTCATGCCCTTTGCAGGCGCCGCGCCCAGAACTGTCCTCGATGTCTGGAATCCCAGTTGTGGAAAACTGCGGCAAATGTCATGCGGAAAATAACAGGAAATGAATCGTAAATAAAGTCTCCCGTTGTCTGCCCACAACTGGTTGCCGCTCTGTGGCCAAATGGCTTTAGCTAGAAAGGACACCAAAAGGTCTCAGTTTAAAATTAAATTTGTTCTTCCTTAAAGTTTCATTGGCAGTTGTGAAATGCAACGGCATATGAAGTTCGTTTAAGCTTTAGGCGAATAGAGTCCACTTTAAAAAGGTGTTTTAATACATCTGCTGGCTAGGAAAGGTGTTCGGGAAGTATTCAAAAAAGTCTGAAATATTCACGCTGCTCGAGCGGTGCCGTAAATCTTGCTGGAATTGAATCACTTTCGCCACGAATATTTAAGATATTTCCACAAAAGCCGGCTAAAAACCAGCTGAACTAACCACCCTTCCCCTCTCAATTGTTGAAGACTTCTTTTGGGAGGTCGACAGCATCGGCACTGCCATTGGCCCAGACGGGGGATGCCGCATAAAGCTGTTCCCAGTCTGTCTGACCCACTCCACAGCTGGCGCGTTCTCTTGCCCAGCAGCTGTCGCTCCGTTCAGTCCTTTGTTGTCTCGATGGTATGTTATGATACATATACTTTGGTCTGGTGCTGGCTGCCGGCTTCGTTTTATTTGCCTTCATTCGTGATGCATTTTAGCTTTTTACAAAGTTTCCTTTTCCCGTTGCCATATTAAATTTCTATGGTTATGTGAGCAATTGGCAGTGAATATTTATATATTCATATATATAGTTATTTTTGTGTTCATTTTAATTAGTCAGGAAATCGGTTTCATTCTGAAGAGATATTGTTGGAAATGACGCTCAGCTGAACAATAGTCGTCGTTTAGCGATATACCCAAGGCAGGGTATATGAGCTATTGATTACTCATAGATTAGGGAGGGGTAACAAAGAGAGCTTGACCAAAATAAACATTTTGCCAATTTAAGTTGAATCAGGGGCAACAAGAAGGTGCCGGAGTTCATTGATTGCGTACGATGGGCATTTGGAGGGGAAGCGAAACTGGAGACTCGAGCTGACCGCTTCTTTGACTCTTTGTCTAAGCACAAGCGTTCTCCGTCGATTACTCAGCCAGCGGCCAACTGACAACTGGCGCGATGACTAAGCCTCGCAATGAAGCTCAAATTATAGCTCGACACGGCGAGGGAAGGTGAGACTGGCCGCAGCGGACCACAGCACCTGGCCTGGCAGCCATTTGACACCAACGCCGTGCGACTGGCAAGCGCCAGACGATAGCGAATTATAGAGGCTCACAAATGCAATTGCTGTGGCTTTGGTTTTCACAGAACCTGGCCGGGCCTTGACTACGATGCATTTGATACGCAGTCGTTAAGTTTCAATTTAATATTTAGCTTGGCGTTTAGCTTTTGTCCGGCACTCACTCCCCACGCCCAAGTCGAGAAGTTGGCCTCTGCGACCACGTAATGGACTTATTAGTATGCCTGCCAAGCCCCTGGTGGCAGCCGTGCATAATTTATTCAAGCTAACATTGGCTGTCGCCTGCGCGTCCTACACTGATCACAGTTCCCGCTGCCTTTGAGCTGTCCGGTTCTGGAAGCCAAGCTAATGTCTTGAATGGGTTGTACATATATAGAAAATAAAGGCTCGAATAATATCTGGTTGCTTATAGGTTGTCTCGCATTAAGCAGTGTGTGGATTGGGCTGCATAGAGCAAATGGAGCCATGCGCCGAGGCGTTGGATCTCTTCGAGTTAGCCTCATTTTTTCAGCATGATACGAATAACTTAGAAACCGCCAAACAATCTGACCCAACTCATTGCTGGCCCACTTCTAGTTTGTTTTCTTCCCAAGTTCTTAATACAGTACGTTCAAGTTTTTGGGGCCCGTCGAGAAATGGGAGCAAGAGGCGCAACCCCGAGAGTACATAGCAGAGGCATGCATGCGGAAACGATAAGGCGGAACGGCGTTGGCATACACGAACACACAGACACAACCCTGAATCGCCTCGAAGGGCTGGTGGTGGGGTGCATCCTTAGATGGGGGCTGCAAGTAGAAACGTGTGCGTCATTATGGCATGGCAGAGAACAAAAGGCATTGCCGACTCGACGGCCCCCCATTGCATGTGAAAGTGCACTTTTGACACAGTGAGATGGCATCGCGCATTATCCCCAAGAGCCCCAGACCCGTGCCCTGGCATTGCGCTTATTGGAAAACATTCGGCTGGCTGGTTCGACATTTGCTTTATGGATTTGTGTCGCACTTTCTGTTTTAATGCCCAGCGAGAATAATGAGTACATATTGCCGAAGTGAAGCGAGCAGCGTAGGCATCCAAGTGCATAGCTGCCGCCATATTTTCCATTAATGCAAATTGTTTTCGGTGCACAGCTGTAGCAGGAAATGCACGCACCACGCAACAAACACTCAAAAGCCAATTAGCCGGCAATTTACGTACAGGGACGGGCGGGCAGCAAGCCTGGAGCAGAAGTAGGAGCAGCAGCAGCAGGCATCAGGCAGCAGGCACCAGGCCGACTCCAGGAGAGGGAAGTGGAGGTGGAGCTGCACCCCTCAAAATAGGCTGACGAGGTGAATGGACCCTGCTGCGTGTGGGGCGCTCTGTGTTTGTTTGTTGTGTTTGTCTATTCATCACATACAATTTTAATCAGCTCCATTTTAATGTGACCCGAAGCGGCTTCCGCTCCAGACCAACGTCCCCAAATAGAATCCACAGAGCTGGCTGGAGTGCCACTGGCCTGTGGGCTCATTAGAGCAACCAGCTAATCCTCTATTCGATGGTCCTGGCCACTGATTAAATATTTATAGATGCTCACTTCCCAAGGGCTTAAATTTAACCTGAAGGCTTTTAATAACAGAATTGATGCGGGCATAATGCCCAGCCGGGCCTTATAGAGTGCAGGTAATCGGGCGTAGCGAGTTGAAGGCTTTTGTATGTAAATATATATATATATACATGTGAACCCGTAGCTGCGCTGGAAGAAATCGCGAAAATGAGAATTAAAAATGCGAAATTAAATCTTCCCCGAATCTCGCAAAGTTACTCTCATTTATGGCTTTTAAATGATTTCTCTGTTACCCCTTATACTTCTGCTCCCCCTTGGTTGATAATGAAAAGTAATGAACTGCCGCGGAATCTTTGCAAGACTAATCTCTCCCCCTCCCCCGCTTACACGTTATCTGTGCATTATGTATGCATGGGCACAGCAATGGGGAAGTCTTATCTAACGCTGCAAATTTTCTTCATAGGCATTAATCAAGGCAAGCTCGGGGCAATAAAGAATCTAGTGCGCAATAGCATAAACTTAAGCCTTTCTGTAGATTTGTGTAGAATAAATATAAATATAAATATAAATATAAATATAAATATAAATATAAATGAATATCATTAAATCGTTTGCCCTTTCGAGGCATAATCCGTGGCTGCGATGTTCTCTCTATATCAAGATGCGTTTTCTAATATATTCAACGTTGCTTGGCTACTCTTTCTTGATAAGTTCGTATTGGCTTGTCTTCTGCAAACATTGTAGCAAATGATATATATCTAAAGTCTAAAAAGCTCACTTTATTGCGCTTCTCAAGCAGTACGTGCCGTATTTGGATTTGTGTGGCATTTGGACAGCATTCCAGCTTTTGGCGTAGCTCAAGTCAGCCACAGATATTTCACTTTCTTGCGCAT
>JABVZX010000297.1:7987476-8011430 GCA_020883565.1 Drosophila pachea
TACTCTCGCTATCGACCTCATAGATATAGCTACTCGCTCTCGCTTAGCTCTATATCAGCAGCTTCCCCTCGCTCTCGTCGCCTCGCTCGTTCTCTCGCTCTACTCTCTCTCGCTTCGCTCTCAGCCTCTCTCGCTCTCCCTCTCTCTCGCTCTCGCTCTCGCTCTACGCTCTCGCTCTCGCTCTCGCTCCTATTGCTCCGCTCTCCTCTGCTCTACGCTCTCTCGCTCCTCGCTTCGCTCTCGCATCTAGCTCTAGCATTGCTCTAGATATCCGCCTTTCGTGTAGCTCCTGATCTCGCTCTCCTCTCGCTCTCGCTCTCGCTCTCTCTCTCGCTCTCTCTCGCTTGTCTACGCTCTCGCTCATCGCTTCGCTCTCATCTCGCTCTTACCGCATCCTAGCTCTGCTCTAGATCTACGCTCTTCAGCTCATCCTACTCGACCGCTTGCTCTCCATCTCGCTCTCGCCTAGCTAGCTCTCAGCTTCCTCTGCTCTCGCTCTCGCTTCATCGCTCTCGCCTGCTCTTCTACGCATCTAGCTCTCTCTGCTCTCTTCGCTTCATCGCCTCGCTACATTAGCTACCCATTCTCATTACATATACATATGTATTGTAGGCGCTTACATAATGAGGTTCCGGCCAGCTTCCAGCCGTGAATGTTATTGCTCTTACCATTTCAGACCTCGTTCGGTCAATAGAAACAGTTTCCAAGGCTTCGCAGCCACCTTGCAGGTCTGAAGGTAATTGATTTGAACTTTGCAACAGATCACGCATCAATCATTGCGAAATATCAGTGGGATGGGTAATTTAATTGTATTATCAGGGCTGCGGAACCACAGCAGCTACCGCAAGACACTGCTCGTTCGAACTGCGCTGTGTGGCCCGTGTGCATGCATATGCATATATTGGAAGAGACGTTTTCGATTAAGTGGAATCGTCCCACGAATGCACACTCAGCAGCATGGGCACATGTCCATTTGCCTTTGGCCCGACGTGTGGTGTGTGCTGCCCTTAGTTAGTGTTGCAAGCGGTGCATTCAAGTGCATCCAAGCGCATTGACGGCCACCCCGCACCTCAGTTGGAATCAGTCTGGTTGATTGAAATGCTTCACTTATGTGCCGCAAAGTATTCAATTGGCAACAACTAGACTGCGATTAAATGTGCAATCAAACAGATTACGGCCACAAAGGCCAACCACGATTCCCGCAACTGCATCCGCGTGAAAGCTGGGGAATCTGTGAATCAATCATTCCATCCCGTCTTCCATTCTCCCCACAACCAGGTGGGCTGCCGCAAAGCATCTGTTCCCGCTACTCCCACGTTCCCTATGTCAATCAGAATCAGCATCTACTTCATTAGGCACACAAAAGGCGCCTGAGCACTTGAAATTCATGCATGCCGCGGCTTCTCGCTAGAATCTCAGCATTCAACATTCATTGAAAACTGTGTCAAATGAACGCTTGACGCATGGTGCGAGCTGGGCCACGTGCCCGATGAACAACTAGTATGCCATAGCCACAAGGTCGTGTCCGTATGTGTGGAACGCTCAATCAAACGGAAAGAGATCGGCTCCATGTGGAGCCAAGTCAGAAAACAGTTTCAAATGTTGCGTTGTCAAGGTACTCAGATTGCACGAATTATATAGCTTAAGTTTTGGAAAAATCTATGACTACGACATGTGATTA
The DNA here is from genome assembly GCA_020883565.1 of Drosophila pachea. Lineage (NCBI taxonomy): Eukaryota > Metazoa > Arthropoda > Insecta > Diptera > Drosophilidae > Drosophila > Drosophila pachea. The sequence continues at coordinate 7,989,158 of JABVZX010000297.1, forward strand.
TATTATTATATATCAGAATATTAATTTAGCTTTGATTTCCAAGCAGTGAAGCGCTTGCGCAATGCAACTGAATCCCAAGCTCGTATTTAATCTTTGTTCATTATATAAGCCCACACTATTTCTCAACAGACTAGAACAATAACAAACGATCATTTTCCCACTCTTCCTCGTTTTCTTATCGCTTCAATGCAGCGGGCTCAATCGCTTGTTGCGGTTGAAATTAAAAAATCGTAAGATTTAAAATAGATACATTTCGTTTCATTTCGAAAAAGGAGCAGCTGGAGGGGAAGTGCGCAACAGACGGTGTATTCATGAGAACATGTCATCAGAAATGGCCATGCAGGAGCGGAGCTGCAGGAGCTCTTCCTTGCCCTTTCTCATCGCTGCTGCGCCGTTTGCTATCCTGCATCCGCAATGAGCGCCGGTTGAAAGACCATTCATGTTGTTTGCTTAGCTCAGTATTATGCTCCTTCATTGGGCCTGTGTGCGAGTCCTGCGGCGGTTAGAAGCGCACGCTGCTATTAGCAGACCGTTGCTGCTTAGTTGAGGCCGGCAGCTGGTTTAATTGCATAATTTATTGATAATTAAATAACTCTGCCCATCTATCTCTCTTCAGGCTGCAACTTCAACAACAATTGCCGCCGATGAGGTGAATGCCCTCCAATTGGAGGCGGCAAACCCCCGCACCAGCGTAAAATTAATTAAGACCCAACTCCAATTAAGGAGAGTTCAGAGGCCGCGTTAGCAGAAGTTCGCGGAGATGCCATCGTTGCGGCAAAAGGTCACCACGTACTTTCGACAATTGAGTTTTATTGCGGAGCCGCGGGATGGTCGCAGGCGCGTGAACGGCAATGCAGAGGAAGACGATGGCTGCTTCATAACCAAATATCTCGAGGGGTATGTGCTCCTTCCTATTTGCCATAAATCTCACACCACTTACATATATCTATATTGCAGTCGCATGCAGCGTGAGTTTATGCCTGGCGGACCGGAAATTTATAATGGCCAGAGTCCCACGGACATGCCCGTGCTGAAACTGGGTCGGTACGCAACCGGCCCAGACACAATAACAGCAGCCTGTACCGGCCCGGACGAGGGACTGACGGGTATCAAGCGCTCGAAATTGCATTTAAGTGCCAGCTATGCGGATGACATTGACTTCATCGATACGCAGCAGGAGAATGATGAAGCCTATGGTGTGCGCAAGAGCACGCCTCCTGCTGCCGCGATCAGTTCATCCACTCGGCTAAGCAACAAGTTTGCCCGGCGCCAGAGCAGTGTGGACCAGAGTGCGGCTGGCACCAACGGTACAACAGGAGCCGTTGCTGGAATGCGCTCTAGGAAAAACTCAAAGAGCACAATAAACTCGGCACCGGCGGCAGCGCGAGAGACTGCTGGCTGCAAGGCGACCACCATAGTGGTAAGCATGGTCAGCAGTAGCAACAGTCCGGCTCATGATCAAAACAATAAAAATCTCTTGAATGCTAAGTCTGAAGCGTCTACGACTGCTGGAAACGGCAATTCGGAGCGCGAGCGTCTGCTGCGCGAGGCAGTCAGTAATCAGAGCAGCGCACCCGAACCCATCGTCGTGTCAACGCCAGTGGCCGGCGTGCAGAACTGGCAAATGGATTGTGATTTCGCCTATGGCATTTCTGTTTCCCTCTACGAAAACAATATCCTGACCAAGGAGCCCATGGGCAATCCCATCGCGGACTGCTATGGCTGTGTTGTTCGAGGTGACGCCGCTGCCATGGCCATGGCTGATGGGGTCAACTGGGGTGAGTCAACAAATATACCAACTAAGTGAATAAAACTAGAAATCTATCCGAATCTATATTTATCTCTGCAGGAGATGGTGCTCGCTTGGCCGCTCGCTCGGCTGTGCATGGTTGTCTAGATTATCTCGACCGTGCAGTCTTTGGGCAGGCGCACGAATGCCGAGCCACAACTACACAGGAATTGTTTGTGAGCCTGTTGCGCAGCCTGTGGGAGGGGCACGGATGTATACTGGAAGTGGGTGGGGCGCTGTCGACGCTAACAATTGCTGTAGTGCTGCCGCTGGACGGCGCACCTAGCAAGTATGTGGTGTGCGCCTGTAATGTGGGCGACTCTTTGGGGTACATCTACTCGAAGAAGTACGGCGTTAGAGAACTGACACAAGCTTCCCATGACATTAGCTCCATGCGTGATATGCGTGACGCGTTAGGCGCTCTAGGACCCGCCGATGGCAATAAACCCGAACTAAGCAATCTCACCTTCTCCATGAGCTGTATCGAACAGGGTGACATTGTGTTTCTTACGTCCGATGGTATAAGTGACAATTTTGATCCGGTCGTTGGCAAATTTGCAGAAGCCTGGACACCGGATGTGAAGCTGCAGCAAATGAAGACGGGGAATCTAGCGCCTAAGCGGCAGAACAAGAGTGCTTCAGCAATCTATGCCCGACTTCATCCATCAGCAACCCCGCCTAGTCGCACACGACAGCCGAAAACAGGAAGCCCACCCAACAGTGTACCCAGTCGCCCGAAATATATGCGTTCACAGACGTTGATAGATGCGAGACAAGGAGTGGCTTCGGGTGCCGGACCCCCAGTGATACCAACACCGCCAATACAACGTATTCCCAAATCGTCCCTTGGTCTGCCATTGGTCACTGGACCACAACGTCATGTGTTGACACTGTATCGATTAGAGGATCTTTTAAGTTATGGAATCAATGGAACTTTCTCGCCGTGCTCCTCGGCGCGACGATTGTGCCATCTACTGATCGATTTTGTGCGGATGATCACATCGGCACGGCGAAAGACTCTCGAGCAACGTGAACTGTTTTACAAGCTGTCCACCGGACCGGATGGGGTAAAGCGTGAGGTTCAGCTTAATCGCATGCAACACCGAGCTGCCAGGAAACGCATCGTCGACAGCAGCGCGTTTAGTGCATTACCTGGCAAACTTGATCATGCCACAGTGTTGGCGTATACTGTTGGCGGCGCATCTCTAGCCTCATCAGAGACTAATGAAGCCAGCCGTGGCGGGAGTGGAAGTAGCGGTGGTAGTGGTATGGGTAATGGTGGAGGGGGCGGTGGCAACGGCAATGTGGCGCCTCTATTGCAGTCCAAAGAATTCAAGGAAACCAACTTCTAAGCCGCCGAATGTCTGTTAAATACGTAGCAAGCACATACAAATACACATATTCCCATGAACACGTAGCTCTGTATTAATTATTATTTACTTGGTATTTATGAGCCTTTTAATTTAAGTTGTTGATTTTATTTAAACCCATTTTTTAAAGCACACGCAAACCGACAAATGGCCTCAAGTGTTTTGAACTGAAAAAAGCAGAGAATGTAGAACATATTTTTACACCTTCATACCATAGTCTAAATCGATTACGTGTTGCGAATGCTTTAAACTGATCTTTGAAAACATGTTAGATCGTTGCACGTAAATGTCGTAACGCACAGCTTGAATATATATTGCAAAAGGAACTGTGCAATTGAAAAGAAATAAATGCATTAAAAAACAAATCCGTTCTTAATAATTGCGGTAGCCACAGCAAAGCAGCTGTAAGTCATATTTGATTGCACAACACAACAGAAGTGAGTAGTTGGATCATATTAAATGACCTATCCCTAAGTTTCGCATATTGTTCGACAATACCTGGCTGCCGCTTCAACTATCCCTCATTCGAAGGAGCAACTTCGCAATCGTTTGAGCGCGTGCGGGTGACGAGTCCTTAATTAGTTTGTAGAAATGCTCCACGCTGCATAACGTTTGTGGCTTTAATCGATACAAATGAGAAGTTAATATATATTATGAAATCGAAAGATTATAAACCTACAATGGTTTCGGGATCCAGTTGCGCCTGCGCCTTGTTGGCGAGCATCCATAGCTTTACAGCCAGTTGACACAATGATTCTCTTTCTAGGTCTGCATATCGCACAATACGCATGAAGAGTTCCATGGAGAGTTTAGCTTGTGTGCGTATTTGTTGGGCCGCGCCCAAGGACTTTAGCTGCAGCAAAATGCTATCCACAACCTGTGCGCACAAATTATTAACTTCCGCCAGAAACTTAGGATCGTGGCCGTATAGGTCATCATTAGACACAACTGTCGAAGAGAGCGACATTTTTGTAATAAGTTGAAACCTCTATTATTAACCTCTATTATATACCTCCATCAATGTGATAAGGAAATCGCTCCAGACTTTGCACATAGAGCATATCCAATATATGTAAATAAATGATCGTTGGCGCACTACTGTTCGCTTTAAACGTACGCCGGCCAACGGTATCTAGTAGCAGGCGAAGGAAGTATAGGACGCCCTGTTCTGGGCTATCCGGAACTACGATCAAGGTGGCCAGCATATTGCATAAATACGCGACTAGGTAGCGTTCAAGGCATCGTTGATTTCCTTCGAAGTCAAGCGTCGTAGCGGGTAATTCGATAACGAGCTGTATTGCAGCCTCGAAACAAGCATCCGCTAAGACGTAAAAAGAAGTAAGTTTAGTAATTGATGATAAGTGATTCTTATGAACTACATATTACCTTGTCCAAGGCATAGATGTCGCAGAGCCATCTGACCACACAGTAAATATAAATCCATTTTCTGCTGAACAGAGCTAATGCTGGGAATGGTAATGAAGCAAAAGGCAATGCATGACTTAACAAAGCCCAACGACTTGGGCCCATTTCGATTGGTTGCTCTCATAGTTAACTTGCAGACGGCATGCACAAGGGTCACATAAACAGCATCCAAATTGCTAAAAGTTCCTCGTGCCTCAACATAGAAACTGAGCTGTTGCTCCAAATCTCGTCCGAAGTGCACTTTATGAATGAAACCGTTGATTAGCTGTGAAATCTGACGACGTTCGTCTTCCACAGTCAGTGCGCTATACATTTCGTACAGAAAAAGATGCATATATTGATCACAAGAGCTTATATTGCATTCACTCACTTGACCGAATCATTAAGTATCTTGCCAATATACATTAGAGCATTGGTGACGACAGCATCGCTGGTTCTATCATCACGATTCTGACGATAGTAACTAAGTATAGATTTGCACATTTCTACTCGCACAGACTCGTTGTGAAATAGATCTAAATATGGTAGGAAATGCGGCTGTATTAACAGCAACTCGATGCTTCGATAGTTTTGCATGATTCGGGTTAGAATACTCTGTAATTGTCCATAGTGCTTTTCATAGGCCTTTCCTAGGCACATCCGAGAATTTAGTTCACCGAGCAGTCTATTAACCTCGTGAATCTGCATAATAAACTAATTAAATGGCAATGGAAAAAGAAAAGTCTTACGAACCGTAAAATACTGTGCTACGAAAGGCGCCCAAGTCTCAATACAATTGATGTATTCGTTCGGATCCGAGAGCGTATTAATTGTGTGAAAGGCGGCATTCAGAAAAGGCACGCGCTGCTCCTGTAAGGGAGCACAGTTGCTTACGCACCTGCCAAGGGGCCGCAGCAATTGGAATTTCGAAATACCGAGCGTGTCACAGTTATTAATAAGATCCAAAAATTCTTGCGCATGTGCAGCAACAAATTCGCCCATTGAAGAGTTTAGAATGGACAAGAGTATGGCACCGCTAAATTGGAATATACTTCTTAAACGAAGAAAAAGGAATTATAGATGTATTCTTACTTGTTCTTCAGCTGTTTACACTGTTTGAGCATATCCTCTGCGTTCTGAAGACTCTTGTGCACCAGACACTCAAGCATATAATCGAAAGCTGGTGCATAGAGTTCTAAATATGTGTTAGCAGTGATGGCCTCCGGATGCAAGTTACAACGGGCAACCACTCGGAAGATCTGACAGATTGCAGTAAGAAAAGAAACCTTAATTCATGATCCATTATGACAGTATATGCAACTAACCTGAGGATAAATCATGAACAGATCTGTAAAGTTATCGCGAATATACACCTTACTTGAAGTAACTTGCACGCCAACCCGCACCAGATAACAACGTGTATAGGTGGACACGAGCGGATCGGCAATACCTCGTATCTGACATGTTAAGCGCGATAGCACCTGTTCAGTCTCTTGCAGCGATGAGGAAATAAAGGTGAAGCATTTTAATATGCTCATTTCTAAATAGAGGCGAGGTAACAGCTCCCGTATCGAGGCGACTTTGTAGAACCAGTTCTGGCAAGTGTCGCGTGCAGCTTCGCGTTCTCTTTGCAACACTGGAGCAGATACACCCGGCGCTCCCTCAGCCTTGTTGCGCAACCGCTCATAAACTAGCTTTCCAAATACATCTAATATATCCGTGATAAGAATATATTGACTGGGGTAAAATTGCAGGACACTTGTGTCTGATAACATCTTAGCACACTGTATGGCAATTTTCAACGCCTTAACACGCTGATCATTATGCCATGACTGGATGAGTTCCTGCTTCAACTGATCGAATCGCTGTATGTACTCCTGTTGTGTGAGATCCATCATGTGACGCATGCTGCCATCCTCGAAATTGTCCAGCTGTTCAAGTCGATACTTGACCTTATCGGCAACAATGGTTTGGGCCTTGACTATCAAAAAGCAAATATAACACTGTTAAAAACGCCACCTCAGCTCAAGACCCCAAAAACTGATTACAGTTTTCACCTCCTCCTTCCGTACTGCTCGTGCATAGAAAGCTGGTAGACAGCGATAGCTTTTCATTGGTAGTAAAGCGATTTAATATGCCTAGACGACGTGAACTCCAATTAAGAGTATTATCCTCTGGCTCGTCCTTATTGTCACGTTTTAATTTGCAGGTCTGCAATCGGTACTAAGTGAATAACAATTTCTTTCCTTTAAATTTAGAACATTACATACGAACTCACTGGCCATTTGGCTGAGTGGATCAATAAGTTCTTGGTCCTGGCGCGCAAACTTTGAAAGTGGGTCGGTCCCTTCAAGAGCTAACGCTAAGTTCAACGGATTATTGTCCGTAATCTGAAACATACAAATGTTTTAATTGTTTACAATTGGTGCTGAGTGCTGATTCGTCGCTATCTCACCGTGACAATATTATGCTGCTTAAGCGGATGCTCCTCAGTTTCGTAGCCATGTAAATAATTTTTAACGACCTCATAGCAACGTGGAGCACAATACCTATAAGCCCAGCTTTTGTTTATAAGCAAGTATTTATTTATTTTATGTATGGGCTTACCATTCTAAAGTAGTCATATTTCGTACTTTGATACTCTGTTAAATGCGGCATTGCTCTGTTATGTCAGCGTAGAATTTGCTGTCATTCACTGTGAATGGAGAAACATCGATTGCGAGTAGTTGGCAACGCAAAAATACATCCGCGCATCTTTTTCCTCCATTATTCCATAAAAATTGTTATTCTTGTAAAACATGGCAAAAGTACAAAATAAATGGTTAAAAAATACTTGCAGAGTTTGCGGCAAATATGCCAGCTTCAAAAAATCATTTAAAATATTTGACAAATCCAATAGAAAATTGCTAACCAATATAGAAACGTTGACTGGCCTAAGGGTAAGTGCACTGTGAGTCTCTTTGGCCAATTAATTATGTTTTATTCTGTTATTTGAAGCTGGAAAGCTATTTTTGCTTACCTGAACTGATGTGCGAGTGCTGCAACATTGAATTGACAAGTGCTGTTAGATTTAGGGATCGGTGCATTAGTGCTCAACGCGAATTGTTAGCAGGGCTTACCAAGGAACAACAAGATGCAATACCCGAAGCGTACAAGTCACTCATTATGGGAAATGAAATGTTGGTAACTTCTGCAGATGATAATGATATTGAATGTGACTCAGAACTTGAAGCCGAAGTTGAGCCAGATATGGAAACCGATTGTCAACAGACAGAGGAAGAAGACCTTGTGAAATTGGAGCCGGAAAGTAGTGGCACTGTAACAAAGGTTAAATATGAAATTGCCCCAGACATGGCGGAATTCATTGATGAGGATAATGCTGAGTCACTTGTGGAAGAGACTCAATATGAATGCCTAATTGCAGATGACGATGGAAATATAGTGAAAATTGAGAACATGTCGGATCAACTTATTGTACCTGATCCAACTGAAGTGTATTTGTATGATTCTGATGATGAGGTGGCCGTTCTGGACAATGTACTCGACGATGAATACGAACACGAAAATGTTGTAAAAAAGTGCAGCTTGCCGCCAAAGCCAAAGATCAAGCCGGAGGATCCACGTAGGAGAGGAGCAGGAGGTGTTTATATCTGTGAACAGTGTGGTAATCATATCAAGGGTCGAATGGCATTTGAATTACATTGTCGTCGCCATCGCGGGGAGAAGGATTTTCAATGCGAGTGAGTGAATTAATAAGAAATAGCAAAGATGTATATAAATTAATGTAATCACGTTTCTTCTGGCAGAATCTGTGACAAATGCTTTTGCACCACCTCAGAGCTCAAGCGCCACATGCGCAAACATACAGGCGAGCGTCCCTTCGCCTGTCAGTACTGTGGGCGTTGTTTCTCCGACTACACCACTCGTGTCAAGCATGAGCGCACTCATACCAATGAACGCCCTTATGCATGTGGCACCTGTGGCAAAGCTTTCACCACAGGCTACATTCTTAAAAACCATATGTTGACGCATTCCGGCTTACGCTCCTATAGGTAAAATCTATCAGATAAAAAGTAATCAAACGTTTTATATCATTTTATTCTATTCGCAGATGCGAGCTGTGCGATAAATCTTTCATGCTTCCCACTCATCTCAGTACACACATGCGGACAGGGGTACACAAACGTACCCTGGAAAAATATCAGATGAAGCAACAAATGCAACGTGATCCAGCAATGCAGCTTAAATTAGAAATGGAAGAGGAAAGCTTGCAAATTCAAGATTAATAAAGATGTTAACGGCAAATAAGAACGCAACAAACCTATTCTATGCTAAAAAAAAAACACAATTTTTGTAAACTTAAAAGAATTTAAATGCTTACAACCGATGTATTGGTATATTGCGAAGATAAATATTATGTATTGCAATAAGATTGTCTTAAATAAAAAAAATCGACAAAAATTCAAAATGTAACTTTTGGGCAAATGTTGTTAACAGAGCTAAGGGGCCATATGAAACACTAAAATCGCGGAAACATGTGAATGGTATTTAAGAGTAAAAACAGCTGTAGCCCCAGGAGACGCTGTTTACTAAAGTATTTAACAATCGCAAAATCTTTTTTGTAGCTTAACTTTATTATTTCGCAGCATGTTAAAAAACATGTGTAGGGTATGTGGCAGATATGCTGCATATAAGAAATCAATTAAAATATTTGAAAATGAAAACATGCTTTGGAGCATTCAAGTTCTTACGGGATTGGTTGTAAGTATATAATTACTTGATATAATTCAAGCAGTAAGCCAATAATCTAAATATAATTAAATACAGTTGGAAAATGCACATTGTTTGCCTGATCTTATTTGCATTTGCTGTCAAACAGAATTACGAGAGGCAATCCGATTTATCGATAGAGTTATAGCAGCGCAACAACAGCTCTTGACGGCATTATCTGATGAAGAACTTCAAGATGTATCTGAGGAATATAAAGCGGCAGTTATGGAATATGCTAGTAATAGCAGCTATAAATTTAACTGCAAGAGAAAGTCAGAACCAAGGACAGAGCCGAATGCTACAATCGACAGTTATGCCGACAAAGAGTTGGTAGTTAAAATACAAGCAGAAGATGAAGACATACATATAGAGGAACAAAACCAACATGAAGATCTCTTGGAATACGATATAAATATTGATGTTGAACTTATAAGACAAGCAACTGAAGAACGCGATGAGTGCAATATTGAAGCAATAGAGAATATAACGGATGAAAGTACAAAAGATTTGACCGATAAAAATATTGAAAATTCAACTGCCGAGAATTATATACTACCTGATAAAGATTCAGATGAAGAGTGCGCAGTTTTGGACATGGTATTAAGTGACGATATTGCCGCAGAAAATGCTGGGAAGAAAAAGCGAGGCCGCAAACGACTAGGCAGTCTAGTATTTGTGTGTGATGAATGTGGAAATCATATATCTGGGCGTATGGCATTCGAACTACATTGCAGAAGACATCGCGGTGATAAGCAGTTTGAGTGCGAGTAAGAATTAACCATCTGAACTCAAAATATATCACATTAAATATGTGCAAAATTTTATAAGTATTTGCCAGGATCGTTTTTGTACCAGCTCCGAACTGAAGCGGCACATGCGAAGACACACCGGAGAGCGTCCATTTGCTTGCCAGTATTGTGGCAGATGCTTCACCGATTACAGTACACGTCTGAAGCACGAGCGAACACACACCAATGAGCGTCCATACGTATGCACAAGCTGTGGGAAAGCCTTTACAACGGCTTACATTCTTAAGAATCATATGCTTATTCACTCTGGCGAAAGGGCTTTCAGGTGGGATTTGACAAGTAAACCTTACGTTATATTTATATTATTTAAAACATGTATTATTTAATTTCAGTTGCGAGATGTGTAATAAAACCTTTATACGCCAAACTCACTTGGCAACTCATTGTAGGTCTAGAGCGCACGAGCGAAATGTGCAGCTCCAAAATCAGAAAATGAAAAACCAGAGTTAATTAATTTTTAAATAGTATTAATAAAAAGCATTCTTTTTACTATTTTATATATGTTTTTCTTTAGAATTTATATCAAAATACGAAGATAATCTTTTATAGAAACGGAAGAAGATTAAAAAAAAAACAACATTTCATGTGAAACATGATACTCGTCAACTTCTTGAGCCTGAGCATCTACTTTAAGGGCTATACCTTCAAACTTGATATGCAGTTTTCATGCATATAGATAAACAATCTTTTTCTTACAGTGTATATGGTGGTTAGCACATTATATAGCGCACACTTGTGAATGGCAATCATGAACAAAATCAGCTGTGGCTAATGTAGCGTTGTTTATTTACTTGTCATATTCAAATTTTCTTTCTATGTTTATTATGTATTAATTGAAAACAATGTTAAAAGATATTTGCAGACTTTGTTGTGGAAAAGAAACAACTAACAAATCATTACGCATTTTTGAAAATAAAAATGTGCTCTGGAATATTCAAATCCTTACAGGGCTAATTGTAAGTAATAAAATGCATAATTTCCATCGTTTATTCAAAATTATTTACGATAACACAGTTGGAAGATGCTAAATGTTTACCGGATCTCATTTGTATTGAATGTGAAGCCAAATTATATGAAGCGATTGCATTCAGCGACAAAGTGATTGCTGCACAGCAGCAGCTGCTGTCAGCACTAAGTGAGGAAGAGCTACAAGACGTTTCTGATGATTACAAGATAGCCGTAACGGAACTTACTGTCAGCAACTGCGATTTTTTAAATAGTACCGCTTTAGAAACAAATGAGACTTCCAACAAAGAGCCGATCATTGGAACCCAGTCAGCAGTTAATGACATTATCGAAGAGGACTATGACAAGCAGAATGAATTAATGGATTACGACATCATCATAGATGATAATGCAGCTGAACAGAATCGCGAAATCGACGAAAGAAGTTTAAAGTCAATAGTCACTCTAATCGATGGAGCCCATTGTCTTAATTCTAACGAACTCAATCAGACAGCACTTGCTGATGTTTATAGTCTGTCCAATAAGAAATTGGATGAACAAAACGAGGGGTTGGGAAATGAAATCAATAAAAAAATTGGAGTACCTAAAAATGTGACAAAGAAAATCAGAGGTCGCAAGCCTCTTGGGAATCTGATATTTGTTTGTGATGAATGTGGCATTAATATATCTGGACGAATGGCCTTTGAGTTGCATTGCAGACGTCATCGAGGTGACAAGCAATTCGAATGCACGTAAGCATACAAATCTTTCTAATATTGCCTAGATTAATAAAGTTCTGACTTTATAACAGCGTCTGTCAGGATCGGTTTTGTACTAGCTCTGAATTAAAGAGCCACATGCGCAGACATACTGGCGAGCGTCCCTTTGCCTGCCATTACTGTGAGCGGTCCTTCGCTGACAACAGCACGCGTATAAAACATGAGAGGACACACACCAATGAACGACCATATGCATGCCAAAAGTGTGGAAAGGCATTTACCACTACCTACATTCTAAAGAATCATATGCTAACTCATTCTGGCGAACGCGCCTTCAGGTAATGTGTTCATTGTTCTTCAGTGACGTATGTTTAAATCATGTGGCCTCCAATTACAGGTGTGAGTCGTGTGACAAGACCTTCAGAAGACATACTCATCTTGTCACCCATTGTCGGTCCAGAGCTCACAAGCGTAAACGGGAACGTCAATGCAAAGAAATACAAACCGAAAATTGAATTACAGTTTAAGCAAAGGCCCACTTTATTTAAATATAACTAACGGATTAAGAATAAACTAAGAAATTAATATGCATTATAAGAATAAAGATATTAATAATGCCATATATACGTTATCCCAAACATCAATTCAGACCTTTTAAATACATACATATTTATATGTTGCAATGAAACGGAACAAATATATTTTTGTGAAGCTACTGCTTCAAAGGCACCTCAAGCGTTATAAGCGCAACACCTTCGGAGTCCACACTGGACTGTGGGAGACTGACCTCATCTACTGGCTGGGTTCTACCGGACTTGGGCCCTTGCTGTTGAGGCAAACACGCTTTTTCCACGTTCAGTTTGTGAGTATTTGACCGATAGTGCGTCTTGAGATGAGTTGGCCGTGAAAAGGAGCGTTCACATAAATCGCATCTGTGGAGGAAAAACGTTTAGTGACTGTGTATAAATTCGATGATTAACTACATGCTGCAAATTCTTCTCAAATGAATATAATTATTTATTATTTTTTTCTTGTTCGCATTAGCGCAAAAACTATTTTCAAATAACATTTCAGGGATCGGGGAGCACCTGTAAGGCAAATTAAAAAATATATACATTTCGCTACTTCTAATACACACCCAAATATAAACATATGCAAACGTATTTGATCAATGGGAAAACCGGTTTTTGAAAATAACGTGGACACACACATACGCATGCAAGTACATAGGTGTGTATATGTTGTATATATACGTTTAGCCAGAGTGAAAGAGCTTTTTCATGCTTAGAGGTTGCGTTGGCTTGTAGAAGTTCGCAAGAGCAGCAGTTTAAGCTGACTTTAGGTTGAAGCAGGTACGACTTGGACTAGTTGAAATGTATATTATAACAATACGTGACACAAAATATCTACATTGCAATTGAAGACAACTGTGTGAATCTATTTAATTCGGAAAATATGAACGGATTTGTATCCCCTCAGCTAGCTGTACGACTTGTCTTGATCGCGACTCAGGCACTAGTTGCCCATGGTATAGAGACATTGAAGGTTGAATGTTGAGTTTTCTTACATTTTACCTGGCAACAACTGAATATCTTAAACTTAGTGTTTATGAGACAACCCAATTTGTGACTCAACCTGCCCAAGCATCCTAATAAGTGTACATCAAGAGTTGGCGTGTGTTTTTTGTGTGGGCTACTTTCTGGGCTAAAATATCGATGATATCATGGCAGACTTTCTGAACAGCTTACGTTTACATACATATGTATGGGCTTATGTGCTATAATAATATAGGCCGCGCTGGAGCATAAAACTTACATACTGCAAGCTACACTTATTTACTGTCTTGTTGCAGAATCGCTTTCCAATATGAAAACCATACTATGGACAAGCTTCGTTTTTGCGACTCTCTTGTGCAGCTCGCTGGCCACCGTCAATGATAAGAAAATCCTCAAGGAGAAGGATATTATGAGGAAAATCGTATTCGACAAAAAAACACCAGATGTTTTCTACTGTCCAATGCAGAAGCCGTCGACAATGAACAAAATTATTGTCACGTAAATAAGTTGAAATGCATCCTAGGCATCCGCTAATGGATTCATTTATATGCTCAAATAAGTTATATACATATGTTCCTTTCAAACATGAATAGGGCACGTCCTCTTCACAAGCTGTGCGAATACGAAGGCAATCCACTGCCAGCCGAATATAAGTCAGACTGCTATATGGATATCGACGAAACAGACTATGCTTGCAAGGAGAAATATAGAATTATGGTAAGTGGATTGTCCCTCCTACAGTTTCGTAATATCTGGCCTTGTGTAAGAAAGATAATTATGTTAAATATATTTCATATTTATGGATCAGATAGGCAAAGGAAGATTAAGTCTTGCTGACTTGTGAATACTTGAAATATTCTTATAGATGAATGTAATTCGTTGCGAATTATCGCCCCAGAGCACTGAATTATTTAATTAACGAAAATGCTCATTATAACCCACATATATGTATATTAAAAATTGCAACAAGTTCCCTAAATCACACACTTCCACATTTGATTAGTGAATAAGCTACAGGCGATAACACATTTTAATACTGAGTTTTGTTTAATTACAGAAACGATTCGGCAAAGACGAACCCTAATACAATAATCACAAACAACACAACCAATTTTAACTGCTTATTGTATATTATCATTGCACCATAAGCTGATAGCTTTGAGTAACAGGATAACACGGCTATATCACAGTTTGATTGCTGTGCTTAAATGCATATAAACTCACAAATGTAAATTTACAGATACACAACACATTTGCCAAAATAGCACATACCCCGAAAACAACTAATGATAATACATACTCAAGTGTATAACAAAATACTCCGTACTTGTAAGAATACTGTAGCTTAGTTCGCCCTCGTGGAAACGAAATATGAGATATCGCTTGCTTAAATCATTAGATTGTCAAATGCGAGGTATACTAATTGACCGACTGCAGTAATAATCAATAATCAACAATTCCATTATTATGGCATCATAATCAGAACGTAAATGAAACCTTATTAAAAGGTGGTATGCATTTGATGCTATTGATATCTTATCAAAAGCTGCAAACTATGTCAATTTTTTAAGCCAAGGTGTTCAGATAACTTATTTTAAACTTGGTTAGAGGTGTCCAGCTAGAGATTCTATTTCAATTAATCGCTTTTATGTCATAATGTGAGTATAAAGTCTTTGAGCTTTTGGAATTGTCTAGCAAATATTATGACACCTGCCTTGGAAATAATAATGAAGTAGAATAATAACTCATATTTCGATATGAAATTTACAGATGCGTAAATTTCCCCCGGGAAGCGAAGAGCCATTCAATGGAGCCCGACTTAAGCGATTTATGACCTATAACAAAGAACTCAACTAATACGATGTGATGAAGCCTTGACAGCGACAATATGATATAAATCAATTCATTTTGGGACCTGACTCTTAACTATCTATCCAAGAAAACGATTGCAATGTAAACTATCTGGTTAGACAATAAATATTGTTTTTCATACACTTGCCTAAACAAACGTTCGCCAGTATGCACCAAAATATGGTTTTTGAGAATATAGGAAGTGGTAAATGCCTTGCCACAGTGTACGCAAACGAAGGGACGATGATTGGTGTGTGTGCGTTCATGACGCAATCGTCCGCTATAGTTGACATAGCTCCGATCACAGTAGCGGCATGCAAATTTGCGATCACCTGTGTGCATTACTTGATGCCCCTTTAGCTCGCCAGCGGAAAGGAAACTTCCAGAGCAGTGCCTGAAAAGAAGTCTTCAGCATAACAAGGCAATTAATTGCATCCGATCGGCTGTCTCACTCGCATTGAAAAGGCCTTATGCCACTATGCTTTCGCAAATGGCGGTCAAAGGCTGCCTTGCCTGTTACGTTGTTGCCGCATTGATCGCAGAAGAACACTGGTAACTTTTGTTTTGCGCGTATTTGCTTTTCAGCGGGGTCCTGCACTAGGTGGCGACGTTGCTTAGCGTTAATTGGTGACATGTATTTTTTATCCTTAAAGGAGGAAACATTTTCCGACTCATCATCAACTTTGCCTGTTTCGGTGTCATGATGATCGGTAAAATCTTTTTCATAAACTTCACCCGAGTCTTCCACTTTAATTAGCACTTCAATGGGGTTCAATGGAGCTTCTTCCGCGTCGTGTTGCTTCGCCCATCGGCAATGGGATCGTGTGCTTCGACGTAGGGAAATTACAGGAAGAGTCGAGGGTGCTGAATCGGCTATTATATTAATATACTTCATCCATCTTTCATGGTTCTGTAGGCAACGCTCTCGAAAGTCTATGGCACACTTTAAATCATTTTGGCACAAAAGGCAAATAACGTTCGGCAAAGAAGGCTTATCTTCTAACTGTGCAATATATTCAATGATTATGAATGTTTTATTAGGATATGATGTGTCTGATTACTCACAAAAACGCCGGTGAGAAGTTTTATTTGTCTTAAAAATTGTCTATTAGTTTCAAACAGATTTTGTGATTTTGTTGCATCAGTATCAATTGCACAGATACGGCAAACATTATTTAGCATTTTGTGCAAAGATATCCAATTGATGAGCAACTATATGCGAATGTAAACAATTCAGCACCCACACTCGCAAATACTATCACCATTCACACAGAACCGTCAACAGGTTGTTGTCGTAACACAACACTGGCCAAAAAATCAAACCCATTATTTGCTTTTGAATTGTCTGGATCTTAGTTTTATTTGGTTTTGAATTTTCCGGAGCTTTGTTTTATTTACTTTTTTTATTTAATCTTTGAGTGTATTTTCGACTGTGGGTCTTGGTGTCTGTCTATGTTTTGTTTGTGGGTATTTGATCGGTAATGCGTTTGAAGATGAGTTTTTCTCTGGAATGTCCGTTGGCAGGCGTCGCATCTGCAATACAGATATTAATTTGGGCACAATCAAATAATATGCCCAATTACTTGCCTAAACAAGCGCTCACCACTATGCACTAGCATATGATTCTTAAGCACGTACGCATCAGTGAACGCTTTTCCACACTGGGCACACACAAAGGGTCTATCATTGGTATGCATTCGTTCATGCTTCAATCTGCCAGTATAGCTTACATATCGACGTTCACAGTAGCGACATGGAAACGGTCGTTCTCCCGTATGTTTCAGGCCATGAGCGCGCAATTCAGCAGCGGATAAAAATCGGGACGAGCAGTCTCTATAGATGAAATTTAACATATTTAAAATATGCGCATACGTTAGTAAATGGAAATCTTAATCTTACTCGCATGCAAAGGGACGTTCGCCTGTGTGCTTTCTTATATGGCGTTCAAATGAAACCTTGTTATTAACATGCGCGCCACACAGTTCACAAATATAAATCGCCAATTCTTGGTTTGCTTTCAATAGCTTTTTACAACCGTCTGTAGAATATTTCAATGGTTCAGGAAGTTCGTGATTTTCAGCCACACTGCCCTCGAGATTATCACTGCCATCTGTATCAATGTCAGTAGTAGGCTTCAAAATGTAGTTTAGGTCTAGATGGTCATATTCCTCGACGAAACCGGTGCGTTCAAAATTGTTATTAAGCGGGCACTCTTTTAGTAAAATTTGAATGGTATTATGTTGTGGCTCACCATCAGACTCTCTTTCCTTACATGTAGTGACAACATTCCTGTCGTCAGGCGAACTAGGAGTCGGAGTTGGGCTTTCATACTCGCTAATGGAAGATTTTTCACTTGCTGACATTTGCGTCTGCCATTTTTTTTGCGTTTTTATGCAAAGTCTTCTAAACGACATGGCCCGCCTAAGCTCCGCCTGACAACAAACACACATTGAAACGGGAACATCCGGAGAATTCCGTAGCTACATTCGTATGCAATTGGTTATTTGAATTAAAAATCATTGATAGCTATCTTACCAACAATCCGGAAACCATTTGAATATGCCGTAACACTTTGCGGTTTTTGGTTTCAAAAAGATTTAAGCTTTTTTCGCATGAGTTTCGTTTTCCGCAAATTCGGCACATTTGTAGCATTGTGCTGAGCAGCCACTTTGACGTTACATCGGGAACTCAGAGAAATGCAATTACATATAAAGATATCAGCTGCCCCGACAGTCACACAAATTCGTCGACACACCCACATATTGTGCTTGTTTTCAAATTTTGAACGGTTATATTTGTATATTTGATTTGAATTTGTGCGCCAAATGATTCATTCACAATATTATTTGACTTTAATGTATGTTTGAAAATACCAAATTGTTCGTGAAGACGGTGAATTTTTGAAATTGCCCTCGATTAAGCTTGTGAACTGCTGTTGTCCTCGTATGATTTGATCTGATTGTGTTTCAACTGCAAGTCCTTGTGGAATAATATTTCATGGCGTAAAGCGTCAGCTCGTTCCCGTATAATCTTTAAGTCCAAAAGTTCCAAGCGACGTTTCTCAATCTGCACTCGAATACGATGAAGTTCCTGCTGCCTTTGTCTCAGAGTTGGCATAGCATTAGTAGGGTTTCCACTGTTTCCATTCCCATTTAGTTTCGGTGTTGATACTTTAGAAACTGCGGCGCTGTTAGTACGACGCCTTGCGTTGTGGTCGTTATTTTTTACTTCAATGGGACTAATGAAGGACTTGCTGTGGGCTAAAGGCGACGAACCCCCGTCAGATACTTTTCTAGACTTGGATGACTTCAGCAGAGAAATCCGACATTTGGAGCCAGTGCAGCCCGAATCGCTGTCATCGTGCATACACGTAGGGTTGGCAAACTTGGGAGCAACCTCACGTACTATAGCCGTTTGATACGGTGGGAAAAAGCACGTCTCTAATTTAACAAGTGCGGCATCGATGTTGCGCTTCGGCGAGTTTGTCAACCTAGAACGTTGTGTGATTAGATCCTTGCTGCATCGATCTTTAAGCGATTCGTGCGAAGGTTTGTAGCGCAAGCCCAATGTAGGCGATGCCTTGTTCTCCAATTTTTTGTGACGAATCAGATCAAAAAGATTATGCCAGCATCCAATCACACGAGCTCTCTTGGTGGTAGCCAAGTCCTGGATTGACTCGAGAGAAGGCTTATACCGCATAGCTAGGCAAATGGAAGAACTGTTTGGCATTCCCTGCGGAGTTGTTAGATCTTTCACTGGTTTTTCAATGTTAATATCAGTAGCGCTTGTACACGGAGATTTGCTTGTGGCCCGAAGCTTCAGAAGGTCGGATTTCGAGCTGACCGATTTTAAAGAGTGATGATCCGGTGACAAGCTTCTATAGCTTACCACTGATTCATACACTTCTTCCTCGCCGTCGCAAACGTTCCACATCACTCGATGGTTACAAGATTGCGATTTTTCTGTTACAGCACTGGGCGCTACGCCAAATCGTAGAATCTTTTTGAGACATTTGTGAATAGACAAGAAATTAAATAACTTACTAGGACTTTGATTTTTGTCCATAGCTATATTGTGCTAATGTACACAATTCTTGAAGATGTTGCTGTTGTAGAAAATGAGAGCCACCGCAAAACTGGAGCAAATATGTGTTGTGTGTATAGTTTTTTCAAAAAACTAAATATTTTTGCCGAGCGTATAGTAAAAATATAAGTAACACCGCCTACTAAAGTCACATAATCATACACATATTATTTGTTCTTATTTTTTAATAGGTATTTTTCATCGTGTGTATATAATTTGTCATAAAATCTGTTTTTTGTCCTTCCCTTAACTAATTTTTTTTTTTTTGAGTTACATTCTTTGGTTGTTCAACTATCAACTTTTTAAAATTTATGTTAACATTTTGGGTTTCAACAAAACATTCATATAAATATATTACAATTAAGATTGCAAAAAAGGACATATTTTTTAGGTGTCTTACTTTGTATAATGCGTTCGCACTGTCCTAAATAACAGCTTGAGATTGGGCTCTGACTAGATGAGGTTACGAGATTCCCACCGATTTGAAAAAATTATTGGCTAGTTTTTGGTCTGCGGCTTTCAATGTGATGTAATGATGATATTAGGTGAAACTTGCAGAGAAAGGAGACATCACCTATCTGATTAACTACGTCCGTCTAGGTCTTGTAATCTACTTTACTAATGCATTGTTTTAGTGACTTCTTGAAAGATTTAGATACTCTATGTAGTTAAGTCTAGATTTAAATAAAGTAGTTCTTTAAAGTACACGCATTGCCTTTTGACTCTTTGACCAGTTTAAAGTTTTCTGTAATGTTCATTTCCGTTATTATTTTTCAAATTGAAATTTGTGTTATTCCTCTTTAGTTATTTTTCTATGGATTTAAGAGGTCGAGCTAATGTTCTTGAATTTTCGAACATTAACATAATTTAATTATATTGTGTTCCGGACGCATAGTATATATAAAGTTCTTATTTATAAAAAAAAAATTTGCGTACAAATTTGCAAATCATTCAACTGCGAGCTTCTTTGCTGTCTTGTTTTGGTTCCAATTGATATATAAAAATGTTTTTATATGGCTACATATGTATACATATTTGTGCTATCATAAAGCTAGTATACACAAATAGAGATGCATATTTGTGTACGATATATGTTGTAAGTAATATATACATATATGCATACAAGTCGGTTTCGGGATCATCTCAATTCTCGTGTCACAATGTTCAATTCATTTCTTTGTATATTGCTAATAATCTATTATCATTTTAAGTACATATGTGGTTCATCATAAAGGACTCGTCATGCTGTTCTTGCTTGTATGTTACTAATCATAAGTTACTGGACGACACAGTGAGAACACGAAGACTATGGCGTACCACACCTCGGTCAGGTAGAGTGCGATCTGCAATGTACAGAGGCAGTATTCCAAACGCAACTTGTATGTCTGCAGCAGCAGCAGATACGAGACGCCCAGAAAGCAGGGCGCGGTCAGAAAAACCGACGTAATGGCAGTCCAGCCTGTAGATAAGAATGATAGCGGAATAGAAAACAAAATATTAATAGGAAAAGCTACATTGATAAGAAATATTATTCGCATAAATGGACGAAATGATGTCAATCTTAATTTGTTTGCCTCTGACATGTGCTACCTCGCTCAGCTAGTGTTCCCTTGCGCCCCATTATCAGACGCACAGTCTCCAGGACTATAAAGCTTATCATCACTGCCAAGTCCTGGGCGAGCGTATGACCCGTGTAGCTAAGATTGATTGCCTTCAGCAGTCCCATGGCCATTTCGCAGCAGGCAAACATGCCAAAATAAAAGCTATTCAAATATATTAACACCTCGTAATTCATGCTAGGATTTGGCTTCTTTGGCACCAGCGGAGGTGGGCGCTTTGGCGGCATTTTTACAAACTAACTGACTAACTAACACCGTCTATCCTCAATCCAATAAAAAATATTTGTCCACTATATTCAGTATTTCACTGGGATTCCGGCTGCGATCGCAAAACACTCAACGTTGCTCGCACTGGGCGCTATATTTATAGACTGACCATAATAATAATGTGGACCTGCTGCGATGGCCATTGGCTCTGTCGTTGCTGTTCGTTGATGTTCTTGTTGTTGTTGTTGTGGTTGTTGCTGCCGCTCATCTTGTTGTTATTTATTTGAATTATGTGCTGATCGTTGTCGCCATCGGGTGCTTAAAATTTGTTTCTTAGTTGCATTTAGTTAGCCATACTTAATTAATGACCTGCAACCCACACCAAATATATATATATGTATATATAAGCTGCGATCGAAGCTTTTGGCAACAATTTGTGGACCACTGCTCCACATAAAGAGGAATTTATAGTTATATCCTTTTCTCTAATATTAATCAAATTATATTTTTAAATGTATACTGTAATGTATACTAGTCCCATTCAGTCCCATCTTTCTAAGCCAAAACATTTTTCGAATGAATATGCCGCAGCGAACAAAGCGGCCCAATGCAAGTGACTGTCCCCCGATTGGCTTCGTGCACGAGTACTGTTACACTTGAATTAGAAGTGTATATTGCATCTCAGATGAGCATGAACAACGATGCCAGCCGGCGGCAAGGCGGTCGGCGGTTGCATTGCTCTATTGCTGCAGTGCTGCACGATAACTTATGTGGAGAGTGTATATAATTTTAGATCATTATAAGCGTATAAAAATACGCCAACAAAGAGCGAGTCTGAGTCTAATGCGCCGGGCGACAAAGGCCGGACAAAAGAATGCGCTCTGAATTCAAATCAAATGCCGCTTTTAATCGAAACGGACGAGTCGCGTCGGGCTATAGTGCTTTACACGTAATAGACCTTATATAAGATATTCATATTTGTACGCACCTCGTTGTTAAAGCAGTTGCGCGGAGTCCTGTTTGCGTTCATTTGGTTTATCGGTATAATTGTGGCGAGGACTGACAGCAGGAAATCGCTGTCCACATTGTGGTTCTACGTCTATGTATTTCTCCTCTTGCTCCATAGATCTCTTCGGTAATTGTTGTTGACT
>JABVZX010000297.1:8028924-8040157 GCA_020883565.1 Drosophila pachea
AAAGAAATCTCTTCTTTATATGCAGTCCGTGGTTATGTCAAAATTTATCTCGAAATTACTTCGCACTATTCTACGCGATTCGCGGAGCTAGAGCACGACGAGTGATAAACGAGGCACTGTAAAACGATTTTAGCGCGATAGCATATTTGCTAAACAATGCGATTAATATTATTTATTCTGAGACATAAAACAAACGTAACTAAATGTCGTGTCGACATATCCGTTTGACGTTTGTCTAATGTCTTACGTCTTTTACTTATTTTTATCATTATTTCTTTTGACATATGCATGTAAGTAAGACGACTTACATGTATTTCTTCAAAATCTAACCTTCAAAATGTATATTACTTCTTTAGCACTATATATTATAATACGAATTGCATATTCCAAACGTATTTTGGGATCAACTTGCGGCTTTAGACGTATAGAACCCGTACTTTGTTACAACAGCGTGCTGACGGCGTTGTTGACGACGACGCACAATCAATATTCTTTTTAAATGCGCCTCCCAGACAATATTTTTGATATTTTTCTGTTTGAATACTACACAGGCTAACGCGTCACGACAAAGATTATCGCCTTAGCATTGTACGCGCAGTTGTATTCGCATGACAAACATGGTAAAAAAAACGAGATTCTAATGTTGCTTTGTTCAGCTGCTTCTTCTTTCAGTTTTTGCCGCTTCTTTTGATGCACTGCTTCGTCGCCGCCGCCGTTGCTGCGTTGCGTCGTCGTTTTTGCAAATGCTGCAGAGACGGACAAAATTTACGCACTTTTAAACTATGTACATCGTTGCTAAATATACAAACAAGAACGAGAATAGTACTTCCGCACGTTTTTAACAATTTTAACTTAATTTATGACTAATTCGTTTCGAAAATTTCAACATTAAATGGAAGTACAAAATGTATTGCAAATTTCGCACTTTACAATAGCAGTCTCAGGCTACTAAATTGAAACCCCGAACGGCGTTACCCGATTCGTCAGTATTGTACAACGTCAGTTTACAGTGCTGTACAGTTCGAAAAAAAAGCACAGCTGTCTGGGTTGTCACCTATCAGCTTTTAATGTGGAGCGCAACAAATTTTAAAATTAAAAAATGTATAACTTTACTTACTTTGTGGTTTTTTGGCACCATTTATGTTGATGGCCGTGTTTAGCATATTGCCAATTTTGGTAATGCTTGATTGGCGCATGAATGCACGCGGTGGTATAGGCGGCGGCTGTGGATCAGGCGGATCCAGTACTGGACTCTGTCGGCCCCAACGACCCATTTTGATATCTATTTTTCAGCGTTACACTTTGTCAGCTGTAAGTAAACAAAATGATCGAATCTATTAACATGTATTTTAAGGCACTGGCGCACTTACAGTCACACAAAACACACTCACAAATTCACAGACACATCGCGACATTGTATAATGGATATTTGTTTAACACTTGGTTACTTTGGGTCTTAGCACATGAGCAATTTCGTGTTTTTGAATTTGTCAGGCAATTAACACCTGTCCACGGCGTGCGGCCCTCCTGCACGTCCTCCCCCATGTTCCAATCTCTTCTCGCTGGATTTCTCTTTCTGTCTACTTGCACTTATCACACAAATGTCGCCGACTAGACTTATTTTTCTTTCCAGATTTTGCGCACAAATTAATTGTGCAAATCTGCCAGCCGTTTATTGACATAAGAATTTACGTTGCCGTACAGCACACCAAAACATATTTCAAAAAGTTCAACTCATCCAAAGATCTAATAAAATAAATATAAAATTTATAATAGCTGACTCGTCTAGTTACTTTTTTATTGCGCCTTATTCCAAAATATGTATATTATGCAGTATGTTATCTATCCGTACCTTCGTATCCTTATATATCATTCATTTGAATCAATATTGTAATTATATATATAAAAGGAATTGACAGCAAGCCGTGCTTACATTCCAATTAGCAATTACGTTTTAGCAATTTCAATACTTATCACATTTTATAGAAACTATACAAATCTGAGAGTGGAAAATTTTATGAAACAGCAAGTTAAAACTGGTGTTAGTTTTCTAAGTAAATAAAATGCAAAATTTTCCACCGCATTTACAGGGCTTATTTTATTATGAAGATGCATACGTGACCTAGGGATTCCTGTAAACAATATGTGTCTGTACATACATACATACATATATTTAAATATTTAGATACTTGTGCAACAAGTTGATCTGAGGCATGCGCCCTAAGATGAACGACAAAGCAACGTGCGGGATAATACGAGAACAACAAAAGCAAAGACAACAACAACGTATTCTAATCCAATTAATGGGCCAGCCCACCCAAATGTCTTGGCGGGGAACGTGAGTAAGCGCGTGGTGCGAGCGTTAAATGAAAATGAGGAAAACTATTTTGCATTAGAAAATGACGGAAAGGGGGGAAATGTCATTGAAGTTCAAAATTAAGCATTGCCAAGAAGAAAAAAGGAAATTCAGAAAAATAAAATAGATAAATGAAATGTGTTTGCTTTGTTTATTCTTTGTTATTGTTGTTTGCCTTAGTCACACAGCCCAAAGCAAAATAAACGGAGGTTCATTTGTATGAAAGAGCAAATTATGCTGTCATTGTTTTCTATTTCTGTCTATATTTTTGCTCGCCATTTCATTGATCCAACATCGTGAAAATATCTCTTATAATCGATACTATAATATGTGTTTGCCAAATATATGCCCTGCATCCTAAATCCTAACCAGCCCAACAATACGTTAGTGTATCGCAAGCTTCGTTCTGATTTCCGCTAAAGTGCAAGACTAGAGATAGCGATCAGAGGTAACTCAGCTGAAGAGAATTGAAAAAGAGTAAAGAATGAAAATTTTCAATTAATTTTTTTATTTCAACATCTGCGGTGGCTGTGTGTGAAGATATGTGGGTACATATTTATGTACATTGTACATATTTTTATATTGCAAACATTGAAGGTAGCCCCAAGATTCTGGTTTGTTTATTTTCAAAAGAATGCGAAGGGAATACGGAAAATTCGTAACGCACACATACACATCCGCCAACTACCACCGGGTCATCACCATAAATAGGCCAAACGACAACTTGATAGTCTCGCCGCACGTGCAACACGAGACCAATCCCTGATGCCCCCGCTGTCGTGGGCATTGATTATTTGTGTGAATATTTTTGGACGCCATCTTAAAATAGTAGAATCCGAATTAAATTTGAAAGTATGAGCTTGTCTGTATGCTGTGTGCTAGCAAGGATGCCTCCTGACACCTCTTTTCACTGACAGTGCATGATCTCTTGCCGATGGTATCAGCGTGTCTATTATTAGATAATAAACAGATATCGATCGACCAATATTGGCTTTTTTGGTTGTTATCATAATCTTTATACTGCTCTTCTGATTAATGCAATACATTAATAAATGCCGTAACTAATTAAACATTTGACGAAAATAAACAGGCCATGGGTACCCGTACGCAAAATAGCAAAATAAATTACATGCCACTTCTCTCATCGCAGGGGTGGCAGGAGTGGAATAGTGAAGTGGAAAGAGATAAAGGCGCTAGTTTTTTTTTTTTTTTTTTTTTTTTGTAATTGATGCAAATAGCTTAACTACAAATTGTTTTTGGCATATAACTTAGCTAGTGACAAAGTGAGTTTATGTTAGTTTTCAATTTATATGGAGAATACAACTGTTGTTGTTTTCGCGGCTCAGCTGAAACAATGCTGTTAACCTCAAAAGCCGCCAAGAACGTCAACAACTAAACTTGGATCGCACGTACAAAGCGACGTGCGGCTTCCAGGAGGAGGAAGATTGTAGGGGGATTGGGCACGAAAACGGTATGGGGTTACCTTTGTTATGTGCTATGTGATATCATTATGTCTATACACAAACACACGAACACAATTCACATATATGGAGCTACTTAGGAACTAATTACAGATCCGAATACACATTATTGTGGGTTTACCGCATATTAACGCAACTTCGCTAAGTTTTTGTATTTTTTTTGTACGGGAATTCATATGAATACAGTTGTTAGATCCATAACAAAATAAAGCACCACATGCTCATACTTCCAAATCGTAAACAAATAATTTAGATTTTTTGAAATATAAAATATATCATTTCTCAGTTTTGTTTTAATTCACGAAGAAATGTTTTATTTTAGTTACGTGGTATAATAATATACCTTAAAAATTACTGCCAAATAAAGCGATCCAGAGGAATTGAATTCATCCCGCGTTCCGCCTTATCGGTGCTTTAAGTTTTTGTTTGTTGATTTTCTTAGGTGAATTGTCTAAATCTTAGCTTTGTTTTGCTATCGTCCACAGCTCTCGGTTAGCGGTATAAATCCTTCCGTTACATTCCACCAACACTGTTTTGTTGCTTTCGACTGTGAAACACTTTCGAATCGATCTTGAAAAGGAGAATCGAGAGAGAGAGTGAGCGTGAAGCACAAATGTTGAACGCTTGACAGACGTACTGAAACTGATTTTAAATTTAATCAACTTGAACGCGAATAAAAAACCGCAAAAGCAAAACAGTCAACGCGGAGTCGTTAAAATTAGCACTGAACTCGCACGCGTCGACCAACCGAATATGTGGCCTATGATTCCCCTGTAACATCCACAGTGGGACCAAAAGAAGGGCAATTTATTTATTTTTTTTTAAATATTTATTTTTATAAACGCAAAGTATATATTATTTCATACATATTTATAGTTTTAGAATTATATATAAAACCACGTGAATTATAAAATTTCCTTTACTTGAACCTACATTGCGGACTCAAAGATGTATTCAATTATTGTTCATTTTAATTTTATTTAATTTAATTTTTCTCTTTTTGTATCAAGTTATATTCAATTAATTCCCATAGCTTATGATCTAATTCGTGCTGGTTTTCTATTCTGTGTGTCACTGTACATAAGCCTGCTCTCGCGCGCTCTACTTTTGCTCTTGCAATGTGTGTGTGTTTTAACGAACAAGAATGAGAAGAGAGGAACCGCTCACTAACTTAGCATATGTTTGCACGGCTGTGCGGAGAAGGTTTTCGCCCTTTAAGATTTTTATTTTTTATTCAATGTAAACAAAATATTGTTTTAATATCTGATATGATTGTTGTTGTTTGTGATTGCACTGTCGGCGTTAATCTTATACACACTAATTTGCATATTGATGTTTCCAGTTTGTGTATATTGTTTATTCTTCTAGTCACCATTAAAAGACAAAGCAAGCGTTGCTTCAATAAATTTAAATTTCGAACCGAAAGCTTTTTCAGTAAAACCTATTCCAATACATTTATTTAATGAATAAAGTAATTTTTGCTTTTTGAGTATATGAATAAATTTTCAGTCAGATACATTTCATGGTGCATTCATTTTTCTCTCGTTTCACCGGTTCAGTAACATATATTTATATTTCATATTTTGATAGAGGATAACAAACAAGTTGAGTTTGCTCTCGTTCTATGTATTATTATATTACATATCAATAAAACATCAGTTACAGTTGCACTCCTAATATTCTTTAATACACTGCCACCAACTGTCATGAATTTCATTGGGTCAGGCATGTGCACATCATCAAATCTAATTTAATGCCTACGAATGCTTTTGGCAGTCCCATCTTCGAATTGTTTGCATTCCACCAATGTAGATTTGAAAATCCAGTTCCATTTACTTCCACATGTGTAACTCAATTCACTATATTAAAACGGAATGAAAGAAGTCCCAATATTAGTAAGGTTCAAATTTCCAAGTGACACCTGTTATGATAAATACCTTCTATTATTGACGTAGGATACATAAAATCAAAATTTGATTTGCGTTCTGTCTTTTAGCTTTTCCGCTTCCCTATTGGCCAATTCGAGAGCATGTCAGCGGATAGAGGTCATCTTTGGAAGTTCTTAGCCTTAGCCTTCCATACTTTTGCCACACATGCCACATTTAATATGCTTTGTATCCACATCACGTCCATTTGAATTAGTTTCTTGTTTCGATAACATTTACTCCAATAATATGCTTGCATTTAGATACGCTTTTATCGGCGATCGATAATTGGTTTAATGTGAATATAGGTGCTTTCATATTCAAACAATTGAATTTATAAATAATCTTATATTATTTTATTGAGAGTTTTCTTATTTTTTATACGATGTATCGATTTCTCACTGTCGTTACACAACGTTGCTTTGGGGATCTATCGATTTCGTATCACTCACCTCCAAGTGCAAAACAGCGTGTAAAAGAAAGTTATTGGGTGACGGACTTTTTGGATTATTCTGATCTACTGTTTTCCTTTTCACTTTTTCTAGGGAAGCATTTTTGTCTCTGTGAATTTCATAGAAAACTGAATTCGTTCCGAAATTTCTGGATTATTCTGCTCTTGTCTTGCACCAACTAGTGCTATCAAATGTTCCTAGTTTAAAGTGTGGCCACGCGCGCCGATATTCGTGCCGATAATCGCGATTGCGATGATTTTTAGTGCTAGGCGCGCGTTCAGGTTGTCAGCTACATATGTAACAATGCGCCATCTATTGTTCAATACGTAAGCACGCTTTTGTACAAAATTTCATTGAAATATTCACATTTAACGTTGCTGAATTGCTGTTATGGACTTAAACCAATGGTTATCGAAATAATTCTCAATGAATTGTAAAATATATTTTATATATTAAAGTATTATATATTCATTTATTTATACTATAAATATACGTTTAGATTTTACTGTTAATTTACTGTCCTGAGCCCGATCTTCGCTATGAATTGTAAAATGTATTTTATATATTAATAAAGCATTATATGTTAATTTATTTATACTCTTAATACGTGTTTAGTTTTCAATTATATCCATTTCGAATTATTAAAAAAAAAATTGTCATTTAATCTTCTTCGATCATAAGCAAAGCTAATAAAAGATTTTGTGTAATGTATATAAAAGGATGGGAAATAGTTCTGAAGAAGCTAATAAATTATTTGCTTATCAATTTCACTAATAAAATTAAGATTTCTGAAGTTACTTCGGTTAACCAGTGTCTTGTCTTGGATTGGTAGCAAATGGATACATTTTTTAAAGTGAGACAAAAACGAATTGAGTGAAACAAACATACATAGGTACGTATATGTGAACATTTAACTCGTCAACAGAGAATGATGGAGACCTTTTGAAAACTCGAATGGTCCTTAAAGGAGCTTTGCCGTTGGCATTACAATCTCAGAGAAAAGGAAAGCCTTTGACAAAACTCTAGCCGTCTGAAGTTTATACAGCAATTGGCACGTTTTTGCTTTTTTCTGCAAATGATTTGCCTCACTTCGTCCAGGACTGTGCGGAATGCAGATTGATTATGTGCACTAATTAAATATGTCGACGTTGACTTCCTTCCCAGACATTCAGTCTATTGGCCCTTACATCCACCGCTACAAATGGGAACCACTCTTTTTCTTCATTATAAAAGAAAGAAAGAGTTGCATATCCATTTGTATCTTTGGATGAGATCGATCGCTTTAATGTCAATGCACCGTTAATTGAATTTCATTTTCAAAGCTGCAATAAGATAATTAAATATGAGACACAGAGAGGAATATGTGAATAGATTTGAATTGTATTCACTTCTGAAGTTTATGCGGTTCCTTAGGATTCACACTTGTAGTAATGAAAGGCCAAGATATTGCTATCAGCAAAAGAAGAGTTTTCCCGAAACATGAATGAAACACACATGAGTAATTTGCATAGAAATCAATATAAGTTTTATTTCGTTACCTACTGAACAAGGCATATATCAATATCGAAATATATTATTCATGCATGATTTTGTGTTAGGTTGTGACAATGAGTGTAATGAGCTTAGCCTTGTAGAGAACTCAAAACCAAAAATGTTATGGTGCTGCTTACATACGTATATGTAGTATCGTAATATCGAGCAGAGCAGTATGGATAGTAAATAAATATTATGATGATATATTAAAATGTTTTCGTGTGTTTTGTGAGTGTGATGATTCTTGGCTGGGTTATGTAGAGAAGACCGACACTGAGCATTTGTGTTTCGCTGCAATGGGCTCACACTATTCGAAACGGTTTCCCATATGAATCTTGAGCGGTGTAATACCTGGCCGTCCTTCGGCTCGATTACTGTACTGGTTATAATGGTTAGCATATCAATTATATCGATCGACATGGATGGTAATCTGCAGATTCTTATTTCTAAAATCGCTACATCTATTTTCGCATATATGTGAATAGAAGAAGGGGTTTCAGTTTGTTTTTGTTTCTTTGTTTTTTTTTTTTTATGATTTTTTTCTTTTGTTTTTTGTTTTATTATATTTGTGTGCATCGCTCTCTGATATATCCTCAATTTTTATGCACATCAGCATTGCTTCCCTTTTTGTCGGGTTTCCCAGTAATTTTGAATTACCAGAGGCCCGATGAATATCCTCCAGGTGGTACACGGTTCTTATTGATAACCTGGCTTGCTCCATTAATGTGTCCTGGTTGAATGTAGTCAGTACCGCCTGCTTTGTAGCCCTCGCCAGTAACGGGATTTCCCTCTATACAAAATTAAAATAAAGACATTATAGACATTTAGGCTTTGCTAAGTTAGTTAATTATATGCTGCCAGGAATGCCATTGTACAAAAACAATAGAGCGGGGCAATGGCAATACTGGCGAAGATGAAAGAAAACGACATTTTACCTGATCTTGCAGCACCATTAATTTTGAGATTTTCAGTCGAAGAAGTAACAGAAGATGATGCAGAAGATACCGAACCACTCTTCCCGTTATAATTTCCCTTTCCATTGGAAATCAATTGGGCAGTGTTGGGGTTTTGTCCAAATGGAATGTTGCTCTTCATGTGATTCTTGGCAGGCGTGATGGGGCGAGCCGGTTCACCAAACAAGCGCGAGTAAGAGTCAACAGGTTTTTGACCTCGGCGTGGTGCATCACCTGTTTTGGGCGATTGCAAATTGAAATTATAATCGTCTCGGAAATTGTTTATAAGCCAATACAGCAATTTAGCTGTACAAGTAAAAAGTTATAAGTCATAATGATATTGTGTTAGCTAATCAAATGATATCTTGCATTGAAATAATAAAAAAAGTGAATCTATGAACTATTTAGAGATCAAATCAAAATTATAACTAACTCGCCAGGGTTAACAGGTTGAACTGAACGTCCGACCATGTTATATGATTATGATTACCAATAAGTGTTATGAGACATTAGAGAACAAGTAAAATTGCATTCAACTATTGCAATTTGGGTTTGAGATTGGGTTTTATCTAGCAAGTGCAGAGAAGATCAGTCTGCGGCAGTCTCTCTTTGGTGTATATGGTTGAAAGTCTGTAGTGTATTAGCACAGTGCTTTAAATTAAGGTGAATTGTCTTGTGAATTATTAGAGCATTCATAAAGTTCGTAAAGAATGTATTAAATCAAAAATCGATAACACCGTTAAAAAGTCAACAAATTTTGTTCTGTTTGTTTCTTTTTAAGTACCAATAAAATAGAATCTGTGAGCTCCTTGCCGTACTGTAAAGATATTTAGAAATGGAAAGAGAGAAAGAAAGAGAGAGAGAGAGAAAAGGGAAAGAAAAAATATTCGATAAAAATAAGTTCTAACAATAGCAGCTTTGCGTTAGGCGTTTAAAAACAATAGAGAGCAGAGTTGATTGCACTGCAGTAGATTAAATTATTAGTTTTACACATTTCTTTTCTTTTCCTTTTTTTGTACAAATGATTTCCGCACCCATTTATGATATAATACTTTCAGAAAGGGTCATTCTCTATACATGTGACAATTGGGGAAGCGTTGACTGTAGGCTACCCATTGGTCGGATCGGCTGTTATATCATTCAAACATTTTCGCAAAAGGCACACTCTAATTGCCAGTAATATTGGGTTGTAAAAATAGCAAACAAAGCGAAAGTGACGCTGGCTAAGGCATGTATACATTTTTATTACACTATTTGTAGCATTATTTAACGATCTTCGAATTACCATTGTTTTTCTGAGCGATGTCTTTGTCAGCCGAGAATATGTTGGATGCCATAAGGTTTTTGACATTGCGCGGAGTTTGGGGTGTCTCGGATCCAAAAATGTCAGTTGACACTCCGCCTGGTGACCTCAACACCCTAGAAAAGCGAGAAATGAGAGATTATTTTTAGTTCCACCTTAATATATGAATATTCTCTAATTTGGAAACAAAGTGTACAAATTTTCAAATATTTACTCATTTTTATATTGCACATGGACTTGAAATTCAAATCGCTTTCGCAGCCACACTTAAAACAATCACGTGCCGTTAGTCGGCTTAAAAAGCTTATGCATAATTGCATGGCAGATAAACGTATGTTCAGGTCAAAAATGTATACAGGTTTTAATATTTTACGCAAAAAAGTTGCATTTCTATATTTTTGCTAAGCAAATTGCACACATGGCAGTGGCGAGGAGCTCCCCTTGCAAATCCGTTTACTTTCAAAAGCCTTTCACATATGCAATGTGTTAGCAGCTCAGAGGCAAATCGGAAATTACGTTTTTTCCATTGACCAGAGATTGTACACTTGGCGGAGCACAAAATACAAAAATAAACTTGACCGGTAGGTATTCGCAGAGCAGATGGTTCATATGCCATCACCGATCGAAGTTAGCCAAACTTGCTCTTCGGGGCAAGTCAATGCCTGCCTGGAGCTTTTACCTAGCCTATTGGAGACAACACTGAAATTGCATCCAGTCAATTGCATCGAAAACGTCGAACACTTCTTGCTGCTAACCTTACAGTAAAAGTTGTTTCGTGGCCGTCTAAAGTAAAAGTGACAGCTGAGGCGACGATTTAGTTTAGGCAAGTGTGTACCTATGGACCTATTCGAAAATTTCCTCGGCTGCTGCCTTACTAGGCTGTCCCATCAATGAAAGGGTTCGTTTTGAAAGGGTTTAGACAGTCGAGAGAAAGCCAGGGAGCGAGATACACGATAATGGCAATTAATTTCCCTTCTTATGTATCATATAGTGTAATGCGTAAGCCATACAACAAGTAATAAAGAAAATCATTGCAGGGCCATAATTACAACAAAGTAGGTTCAGTCTACGCAATCAAAATATACATTTGCCTGATTGCAGCCTCCAGCTTGTGGAGCCAAGTAGACGCGATTTCGCGTCGACTCTGAGGATCCAGCCCATATACGATATTAATCAATTGTTCAATGGCTTTGCTTTGCTCCAATGAAGGGGGCCGGCAGCCACGCCACG
>JABVZX010000297.1:8040405-8054910 GCA_020883565.1 Drosophila pachea
TTGTTTCATTTAAAACGTGGCCCGCAGAAGCGCGTGCAACCGCAAACAAAACATAATGAAAATTTAACTGAAGCACGAAAATTGAGTCCGATTGCTATATTTTGTTGTTATTGCTGTACGATTTCGTTGATTTCCCTAAAACGTTGATTAGACGTATCCATTATAATTGCCTGACATGCCAGAAAACAATAACTGACGGGTAGACGACTCGGTTCCGATGAGGTCTCGCTGCAATACTTTCCCTGTGCCGCGGCAGCTGTGCACTCATGCAGAGTCGCTGTGGTATCCGACTCCGATGCTGCACTCTCTGCTGTATAATAGGCGCGGGCAGTTCAAATGTTTCGAAATAGTAGCGATTGATCAACTATGGTATCAGTTTGTGATCAGCCATATCATGATATCCCCCCACAAAGATGCGGCCATTGAATACTCTTCCGCCTCGCATGATTACAACCAGAATAGAGTATTATAGAGTATATAAACTGATTGGCTTTGTAGAGAATATGAAACTTCAAAATCATGTTCGACGACTTCCACAACGCCAAGATTGTCAATTACCGATAGTGTTAGCCGCGCTTGATCAATAATTATCGATTACCTGCATAGAAAGCATATGGGCGGTGTGGAGCAAAATAAAAGCTGCATCAGACCGTTAGTCCCGTTGAGCATTGCTCTGCCCATGAGATAGGATCAGTATTGAATTGAATTCTGAGTTAAATTTGATTTACCCGGAATTCGGTGAAAGTCATAAATAATTGTAGATAACACATGTTATTTTTTCCTGATTCTCTTTTAATTGTTACATTTGTATTTTATTTTATTGCTGATAGCACAGCTCGCATTCCGTTACAACAAATAATTTTGATTAGGGAACAAATTCAAATAAATTGTCATAGATCATTAAACAGAAATCGACCAAACAGCGGAGCGATAGTAAATGCTTCCGACACAGGCACAGCCTGGTGCAAAACTGCTTGGAGAATGCGCAACTCGTAAGGAATTACATAGAGGCGTGTACATGTGGGAAATATATATATATATATATATATATATTATGACGTTGAATAATCTCAGTCGAGTCATAAATCGAATTCTAGTACATTACCATGACATTCCCTGGCATGCGGATTCATCAGCCCGATTATATTAATTTGGTCTACTTTTGCAGTTTGCCCCAAATACGCAATTTTGTTGGCATAGCAACTCCAACTCTATACCAATGTCATCATACATACGATGTAAATAATTGACTGTTAAACGTCGTGTTTAAGTGCAGATTTATTAGAAGCAAATGCAATCAGACAAATATTCCCTTATGAAAAATTTATTATCAATTTGAGGATATATCTTTGCATCGACTATTCCGAGTTTCTACTATATATACACGTTTTCTACATTAATGTTTCAATTGGACTGGCTTCAATTTCTAATTTTTCATTTACTATAAAGTGTTAGTAGTAAATGCAACTCTTCGCGGGTCGCGCTATTCACGGCTTGTCAATAAATATCTTCGGGGTTTCGAAGCATTATCATAATCGACTGCACCTGCGAGTAGTCGGCGGTTAAATATTTGCACTTTTGCTTTAATGCATAGCTCAACCATGATTTTCTCTAATCAAAGAGAACGCTTTGAGCCGTGGATCAATTGTTCAATCAATCGCTAAAGTCTCTGCTGTGGTCGTGGCTTTCCTTTTTTTATTGTCTGCACTTTCGACATACCCGTAATGCAGAGAGTGTTGTGTGGAGCCCTGACGACACAAGTTTCCCCACAATACCGTGAATAGACTTTTCCATATCTAAGACAAGTAATACTACTTTGTACTATTACGAAATACGAGCCTACGAGCTGATTAAGCCTCTAAGTTCAACTTCTTTAAGGCACGAACTTTTATAATTGAAAGAAAGATAAAAATCTTCGAATTTTTCACGCAAATTAATTGGGATTCACATTAAATCAGTTGGTAAACTGACGAAATATTTAATTTTAAAATGGGTCTATTAGCTCCTTCAAGCAAGCTACTTTTATAGGAAAGCGATTTTCTTTTTTTTTTTTTTTTTTTGTTTTATTCCCAAAGCTATTACAGATAGCCTCACCTTTAGCCTAATGAAGGAAAGATAATACCGGGTGATGCCCCGCATCGATACGTTCTGATTTGATGTAAAAATAGTGAAACAGGTTGCAAGAAGACAAGCATGAAGACGACGCACAGATTATGCAGGCTAAAGTAAGCGGAAGTAGAGTATACAAAAGGCTTCATGCCACCGTCAAATTAAGAGCACCTTTCACTGCAGAATTTCTTGTTTGCTTTTTTTTTATTATATTACTGGAGGCTAGAGAGGCCCTGTCGACGTGTCGGGAAATGCTCAAACAGAGGCAGCAGAGGTGAGCCAGCAGGCCAGCAAGCCAGCAGTCGGCTTTGCATGCAAAAAGTAAGCAGGGCTTTGGGGGGGAAAAAAAAATAATAACAAAGCGAAAGACGAAAAGCGAAAAATCAATGAACTGCTTAGTCCAAGAGGCGGCGGCAGCAGTCGAGGCCGATGGATGTAGATATAGATATTTTGTTGGCTGCCTAGTTGGCTAGCCCCTAGTACTTTCGGTAGTGGGACCTGCATACGCATATTCCACATGTGGGAGAAGCCCGGGGTGAATGCACGATAAATTGCCGCACAGCAGAAATGCAAACTTTCCTGCAGTCCATTCGCTAATTCGCAAATATAAATGGTTATCCGAATATGTGAGACATGGGAGTCTTGGGAAATATTTGGAATGCCGAGCTTACCTCTTCTTTGCCTTGCCCACATTGTAGAGCTCTACATGCTTGAATGCAGCATATGTTGCCATGCTATCAATTGTGTGTTTCGTATGCTTTACCGGATAGAATTGTAAACTGTTGTGAGTATTATTTAAATGCCGATGTAAACACAATGGGCTTAAGGAAAGATCAAGAAAATTCGCAAATGCTGTCTCATGAGCCATTCACCAACACCGAGGCGTCAGTAAAATTTCTAGATGAACTGTGCCGCAAGGAATCTGCAACGCAACGATGAGTCATGCTGCATGCTGCTAGCTGCAGCAGCGCCTGCAACATGCCACGGATGCTGTGCGCATGCTAAAAATCAATATTTAAATGTGACGCAGGCAGGACACAGCGATGCGATGCGAATATCCTAAATGAACTCAAGCACAATTCATACTCGACGCTCACGTTGCAGACAGATTTGTCGAATTTTCATGATCTTTCCATTAATGTGATTTGATTAAGGAACAGGATGGCAAACACTCACAAAGCAACAACAGATATATTTATCACTTATTATTCTTTCTTATATTGCATTCGTTGCAAAGACACGGGAGTTGTTCTTTGACTGATATGATTGCGACTCGTAGTGCTTCGATACAAGTGACGGGAAGGAAAGCCAAGTGCTTTTCAATTTTCAGTTTTCGTTTGTGTATACGCTTTTCCGTTACGGCGTGGCTGACGTTGTGACCGCTTCAGTATGAAGCTGATGACTGGAGTGCAGTGGGAAAAGTGAAAAGCATTTATTACCACCAGCGGCAGCAACACGAGCGAGCAGCGAGAAGTCTTATCGATTCAAAAGCTGTGAGCGGACAAGTACAAACTCGCTCACCGAAAAAAAAACAAGAGAGATAGAGAGAGAGCAAGCGAGAAAGCAGGAAAGAGAGCTCACACTTCGTTGAGTAAGCGTACACGTGCAAGCGTGCATACACATACATTATGAGTTATGTTCCAGCCGTTGTGTTGGGCCTAGACGGCGCATCAAAATAAAAAAAAAAACAAACTACAGCTGATTGAAGTTGTGGCTCGTGCTCTCTCCGTTCTCCCGCACTCTCTCACTTTGAGCATTTCTCTTTGGCTCAACTAACTGAATCGAGTTACGAGAGAACTTTTAAGCCATAACTGCATTACAGTTAACACATAAAGGAAAATAAAGAATGAATACCTAGCCATGTACTCGGCATGTTTACAAGAGCCAATTAATTGAAATCTAGTTACATCGAAGGCCCTTTGCTGAACGGGGCTAATGGCCAGCCTCTCACGCCTATGTCGTAGGCCCAACCTTTGTTCCTTTGATAGAACTATTGTAATTATGGCTCACGATTATTTCGAACGTCACGCAGAAATTCGTTTTTTTTTATTACATGTCGAAGTATTTACGAAAGTCGTCGCATTTCACCTGACCAAATTTCTGCAGGTGTCCCAAGTGTCACACCCAACTGTTTAAGAATTCTGAATGACTTGGCCGTAGTTCATTTCTCAGCGTATATGTAAAGTGAGCGGAAAACCAATTGCCTAAACTTTTCCAACTCTATCTTAATCGTCAAAGCTAATGAGATTTCAATTTTGAATCACATTGATTTGGCGAAAGGCTGCCAATTTTTCACATTATTTTCCTTTAATGACATGCTTTATTTACCCAGTCTCTCGGATTTTAGTGGCCATTCGATAAGCTATTTTGATTCGAATACTTTTATGTCTTGCACGCTCATATAATCGGGCTTTTAAGCACTTAAACCATATCTCTTGCTTTCTAGCTTTCAAAATATGTGTATTAATCTGTGCTTTTTTTTTTTAAACATATAAAATAAAGATACCCCGAATATAATCGGTAAAAAAGAAGTTAGATAGAGTATCATAGCCAAGAGCATTTAATCTTCGTCACGGCGAAAATAATTGCTCTTTCATGCTCCACCAATGTACAAAGTAGTTACGGTCTAGTGAATCTTGTGTTTTCTTTGTGTAGCTTTTCTGTGTTACTGTTACCGTTAGACTCTGTCCATTAGAAGCCGAGTGTCGGCTTCTCAAAACTGAATTACGAAAAAAAAAAAACAGACGAAGAAAGACTGACAGACGAACGAAAATGCAATGTGCAGCAAGTTGCATGTTGTGTTTGGCTGTAGCTGTGGGTCGAATATACTAAATCAGTTTAATCATCATCGCCATCGAAATAAACTTCATTATCGTCGCTGGCGACGTCATCACCATTAGGAGAAACTCAATATGCTGGTGGCAAATCAATTTTGAAGTCAAGTTTTAATTGGCCTCAACCAAATTCGAAATGCATTTCTAGGCCCCTCTCTCTCACTCGCTGGCTGACTTTTCGAGCATTTGGCACACATTTCCGTGCCCCGTGCCACACAGGAAGTACACAAGAGGAGCTCTTGCGTATGCATGCATTTGGCGTTATTTTTACTTCACGAACCATTACAGTTCTATGTGGTAAACAAAAAGTACAAGCAGCATGGGGTTATTCGCATACTTTGACATATGCAACATGACACTATCCCCCGGGCAACGCAGTGCAACGCCTATGCGCAGTTCACTTGCCCACATTGCTCGGCGACAGCCCACTGGACTGGGTTAAAAATAGCTGGTCCTCTTTTGTAGACATCTGCTCATCGCTGCAATGCCTTCCCTAATTGCGGTGCATCGTCTTGTTGGGTCAAATAAGCTCCAATAATTCCCTCAAAGTGTTTGCTCTGCATTGTGCAGACAATAGCGAAATGGGCGTCTACACGATAAAACCTGAATTGAGACGCCTCTGCCAGATTCTCAATCCAGTGGGCGTTCAGAGATTGCTCCTATGACAATGTTGCGAGACGGGCCTCGAGGTGCATCAGGGAATTCCTTTCACAGAGATGCCCTTTTTGGGGTGTTACACATATTCTCCCAGCTTTCGAGCACGCCTATCTATTACAAGTTTTCGAGTGGACGGTATAAAGCTAAAACATTTGAAAGCCTTTTCGACAAAGCAGACAACTTTTCTTTTTTGAACGCTCTATTTTAATTATAGCTTCGGGCACTCCATTTCTCTTTCTGCTCTTGCCTTGCTCTTTGGATTTAGTCACCTTTCGGTGGGCATTTTCCTTGCCTCTATTGTTTCTGTAATACGCGGAGAGATTTATAGTTTTGGTGCATTTTACCCGGCCCATTACTTAACTGACATTACCGAACATTAAGTGGAATAATTAGTCAGAGCGCAAACTCAAATTTAAAGCTCACAAACTGGCTTGGCCATCGCGTTTGGTGACTAATATTCTTGCTGAATTCCTGTTTTGGAAATTATTCAAGTTGCTCGATATTGTGCTGAACTGTGTATACTCTTGAAGCCGAACTACATCATTTCTACCTTACCAAACTGTGCAGATAATGATAATTAAATTAAGTTTGTTTAGAACTGGTTCTGCAAAGAAAATTGCTAATTTTTGTTAATTGCTTTCTATCGAATTGACATAAATGTCGCGTAATGCCTGTTTCATCAAATATATCAGATTTTACCTTCTTGTGAGCCCATCTGTCTTGTGGAACCCCATGGAATTGTTTCTAAGCCCACACACAACAAATAATTAGAAATAACAAATTTGTTACAATTAAAACAAGGCCAAAACAGCTATTTTCAATTGAGTTAATTAAGAGGAGACTAATTGCTTAACAATAAATTGATTAAATAAAACAATTGTTCGGGATTTTACGATCCCCGAAATTTTCACTATTTCAGCTCTTCGTTTTCTAATTATTTGTAACCTTTCGTGTGGTAAGTTTTTTCTCATATAAGGCAAGGATATTCTATGTATATGATTTGATGTCTCTGCTTACAGGAAATACCATAGTCGAGTATTCCCGACCAGAAGCGAAGCAACTTTCTATTTTTTGTGAACATAAGCTGTGCAGCTTTTCTTTCGGTAAGTGAATAATTTTTATGATTCTTTTTTTTTTTTTTATCACTTAAATTCTTGTGGCTTACTCGCCCAAGCGGCCCACAAAATAAAAAGAGAGAAAAAAAAACAGGAAAAGTCTATTTCGGCGACTAGACTTCATAGTAAATAATCTGTGGAAATGCCAAACTCTTCGTCCCGACTTCAATTTAGTTGTGTTTATTGAGTGAAAAGTGAAAGGCAACTCGAGTTGTGATCTGTGGACCTCATGTATAGAATTTGTTACACTCTTTGTGTGTTTAATACAGCATAGCTTTAGCTGAAAACTGTTGTTAAATTTAATGACGCACTAATCATATTTGTGAAACTCCAAAATCACTGCAAAATGCCTTTTCTTTCCATGAACAAAACAACGGTAAACCGTTTTCAAGCACATTTTCCAGCACGTGCCTTTTTACTTTTGAAGCGTGATGTAATTGTTTTAAGTAATCGCTCAAGTCCCATCTAACTGTTGTAGTCAAATAGAGATAAACACGTTAGATATACGACAACTTATAGGGAAAACGTTTCAAAATATTTACGAGAATTTTCCACAGCAAGCCGCAGCAGCTCAGGTATGAGGAGGATTTGTATCGTTTTCCCTCTGGGAGGAGGTCGACCAAAAATGCGTCTCGAAGGGATGTGATGTACGCGTGAGCTGATGTTTCTTTGAATTCTTTTGACAGGTTTATGACCGTGGTTATGTTATGTTAATTGGGACAGGCTTTTCCATTTCCCTCCAATTAGTACACCTTGCTCGTAAAATGGATACACACTCTGATAATTTTATTGCATTTGCCGAAAATAAAAAATAATCTCCGTATGCACATAAAGAAATTATTCAAGCATGCACAGCCCCGAGTTGATGCAATAGGAGGAAGAGCCACAGACGCTGCATAAATTGCATGGGCAAAAGAAAGTGCAACTGCTTTTGGGCCTATAACGGGTTGGCTGTATCACTCCCTTGCAACACGTGAGCTAATGGAGCCTACTCCCGGTCCTACACTCTGGCCGACCCCAGTCAGTATATGCTGACGGCAGACTGTAAATAATGTGCGTGGCTGTCGCTGAATTATCGACAGCTGACTGTCAAAGGCAGAATTATTTTATGAATATATTTTTTAGCCGCAATAGTTATAAGGCCAGCCACGTCTACGCTGCTGGATTTCTCCCTGACAACAGACTTGAAGGCGAGTCACTCATTTGGCTACTTTTCGCGAAATGCCCATCCTTTTGTTTGTGTTTGGCTGCCTGGGGCGAAATGACACTTAATGTGTCAAGTGCTAATAAAGTCGGGGCAAGCATACGCCGTCATGGAGTAATTGTTATTGGACGAGCATGTTCACTGGACCCATTCCGAAGCTACATGTGCACATTCTCTTGAATGCTATATCTACTGTAATTAAAGAGATTTCAAGATTCAAGCGTCTGCAGACCTTAATTAGCGGAAATATTTCTGCATGGAAAGTTCATGCATGTCTGGAGCCAGATACAAATTCTTGTTGTTCCTTCCATAGACAAAGAACTAATGTCTTTGTTTCCGAGTAATCTATTTGGACAGCTCTCAGCCCTCGTGCAGTTCCCCGATAAGAAGATCCCATCCCATCTTTTGGCTAATTATAGATAATATTAGCATTTACTATCATCATAGCAGAGTGTGAGAGGTGCGTCTCGAAAAGTTTAGATTTTTTGTGTTCTTATGTAAATATGTAAGCATACGCTGCAAATGTTAAACGAGGCATTTATTAAACGGGTTCAGAGCCAGGCTGGCCTTTTGTTCCAAGTCTTTGTCTTTGTATTATTTTTGCACCATGCATATAAAGTGGCCACTGCCACAAAGAGACAAAGGCAGCTTGTGATGTGCGAATCTGAGTGATTCACCAGGCGTCCAGGCGTGTTACCCAGACAAATATGTATACACTTATATATACTTTATGGGGAATGCACACAACTCCTCTATAAGTCCTCTTGAAGAGGACAATATCATTGCATGTTGATCAGACAGAGTGGCAATAAAGCAGAATAAGACACAACGAATTTATAGACTTATCCGTCTATGCTTGTGTTTCTCTTGCCAATCGAATGTTATCTGAGAAGACACATTCATACAAGCAGCATGTAATTAATTTATTATCTTCCCGCTAAATGATTTAAGAGCAGGCGAATTCACTCCGCAAGGCGGCGCCCAGTGCTTATCAGCGAGTGGAAGCCGTAATCTGTATGGCATTTGAGATGCTATATGAAAGTGGGCCATCTTTCAACTTATTGAACTAATCATCATATGTGCATGCATAATGATAGATATCTCTGACAAACATAAACAGTAGATAACAGTTACTCGATTAAGTTGAAACCCGGTCTTTCTATATTTGGCCACACAGCTAGGCTGAGAGGGAATTCAGTTGGCTTAATTTGAAACGCATGGAAAGAGATTTTTATTTCAGTACAAGAGCGTTCCATCTTTGGCTTATATATTCAAATTTAGAGCTTTATCGTATCGATATGTGCGTAGCGCAATTTGTATACACAAATAAATGTCATGTCATGTGACCTCCAAGTCGCAAATGTGTCGACTGCGTGCTCAACCGAGCGTAGATTCGAAATACTTAAAAATAAATTAACGCAGTGGAACAGTCGCCAAGTAAGGATATAATTGATATTGCGATTTTCAATTCGTTAATTTATGATTGAAGAGGAATGAATTATCTTCCATTTTGGAATTGAGGGATCGGCACGAAGAATAATTCGTAATGCAATGTTTAAATTCCAATCTGTTTGATGGCCGGTTGAGTTAAGTTGCAAGAGTATGAATGAATGCTCTTTCACTAATCCGATAATGATTTTCTTATAGTTATTTGTAAAGCATTTTTTCTATCAAAATCCATTCGGGTCACGCCTTGATATTGCTAATCTCTATCCCGCTATCTCTTTGCCTACCTATCTTGCTTTCTCTCTGCGCCGCTTGGCTCTACAGTCTCGATTAAGGAACAAGGCAAGCCAATAAAAATATACAGTTGTTAGACGTCATAGCAACAACAGACTAAGCCAGAAGTGGCACGCAAGGCCTAGCCCATGCTATAGGCACACATAGGTAAAGTTCAATGCACTTTTCTGCCGGCTGCACACTAACGGCTAGCTAGCTAGGTAAAACTATTAAGCCGCGTGACTTCTCGCTACCAATACTTCAACAAATCAGGGAACATACATATATATCCTATATATATATATAGGAGATACTACCAAATGCAAGTCCACTAAGTATAGACCAGCCGAACACTAATGCAGCCTGAACGCCCTTTTGGCTTCTGGCTTTGCATGAATGTGCAGAGTACGTAGCACGAGAGCTCTGCTTAAAATGTTGTGGGTAGGACAATGTAATTGTCGGACAGTTAACCAGAACTTTCTAAGGGTTGTTGCTCGACTGATGTATTTCGAAGTGAACCACTTGCACAGTTCATTTTCGAACTGTACATGATAATTCTTATTACATTTACATTTAAATGTAAGAAAATACAATTCTTTAAATTCCAAAGTTCAAAATATGACATCATTCGTCATTCCATACGATGAAAGGGATATGTTACATTTGTTTGGCTGCGCCTGTTTCAAAAAAGAAGCATTTCGTCCCTTGGAATACGACCCGATGCGTCATTTGTAAATATGCATCAACATGGTTGTAGAAATGTGTGTGCACGACAGTGTGTGGGATGGATATCGGTTGCCAGGGTGTATGCCTTACTGCAATGCTTTTTACTGCAAGCCGGACTGGTCGCCATGATAAAATAAAC
Organism: Drosophila pachea; assembly: GCA_020883565.1. Classification (NCBI taxonomy): domain Eukaryota; kingdom Metazoa; phylum Arthropoda; class Insecta; order Diptera; family Drosophilidae; genus Drosophila; species Drosophila pachea. The sequence continues at coordinate 8,050,909 of JABVZX010000297.1, forward strand.
GGAACAAGAATGTTAGAAGTAGCGTTTCGAAAAGAATGATTTAGATAAAAAGAAAACAAAGCGATCGTAAGACTCGTTTCAAACGTCATTAAATCTGGACACACACATATGGGCAAATAATGTCAGTCCATACAAACATACAAGCCCAAGCCTCGCACACTACATACATACATATGTATATGCATATACATTTAATAAGCCGCTTTTCTAAGTAACCGATCGAAGATTACAGAGGCTGCCTTATACAGTATTCCAGAATAGATTTATTCTTTTATATGCGAACGTTTTCAATACCAGCTTTGTGTAGGTTGTCGCTTAGACTTTGGTAACATATATACAGACGCTGCACCAAATGCAGAATAATATCAGAGAAAAAACTTACTTGCTTCCAGATTTGTTTTCGGGTACTTCAAAGTTACTGATCATTTTAGTTGCTTTGGTTTATTGGACTTCCTTTAACTAATGCGTAATATTTGGTGTGCTTTTTATCGCAGTATTTCAAAACTATTGATTTATAATTAAAAATTATTTAATTCAAAATGCACATGCAAGCTGACCGGGAAAAAACACAACCGCACTGACTGTTCAATCGAAAAAGAATGAAGACCAAGTCATCGATTATTTAATTGGTTTACATATCGGTGGATTTCTAAATTGTCGCGGTCTCACTACTACTCGTCTAGAACTGTTAGCCTGCTGTTAATGACATCCTAATGATATCGATAATAATGCAGTCAACATAACTTGTGAATTTTGACGTTAATTTTCAAAAACTATAATTAATTTTTAGCTTACTCGCTTGGATATGTTAAGAAACTATCGATAGTATCTGTGGCCTATCGGATTACCATAAATTGGCGCATGCGACGAACATATGGAATGTTATGTTACTTAGCGATCTGCATTACAGTTTGTGTACATGTGAAGAGCTGAATTAAAGTTAAAACATCTGTGTAGATTTTATGTAGAAAGAAGACCCTTTTATATGAAATAAAATCCAAATTTCTATGCATATCCATATCATTAATAGAAAAAATGATATAATATACTAGCTCGAAAAATGAACTTTTTGGATAATCCATATATAGTGAAAACTTGTATATTTTACGAAATCCTATACGTTCCTTTTCACCGCTGTTAACGCATTTTTGGAATCCTGTAAACGCAAAAATGAGTCTCTCATTTGTGGAACATAATTTTGATTTTTGAGTATGTGGAACTGTAAATATACTAAACACACATGACAAAGCTACTTTAAAATTTATTGCGATATACTGTTTCTTTTGTGAATTGAATGAAAATATAGATGTTGTTTATTTCTTGCTTTATTAATAGTTCTAGCAAAGGCTCTTAGGTGGCGCTGTATGCAATCGGCACAGTAGTTTGAACAAGATGGCTCTTTCTATATCAAAACATGATCCACACTGAACGAATGCATAGTAACCTTCGTTAAAAATATTAATAGCACTGAGCGGATACACAAACCAAAAACAAATTGGAACAACGCAACGAAACAACGCAACGATTCCCGTTAAGTTTACTTTCGGTCCCTTTCTCAACTAAATCGAAAAGGTTTAATTAAGTAAGTTTTGGTTGCGAAACATGAAGACTTATCATGAGACTTATCCAAATTATTCAACAATATGGACTCTTTAAACCCGAACATTAATCAATAAGTTTAATTTAACAATATTTTATAGAGTTACTAAGGTGCAAAAAACATGTCTGCCTAGAGGGCTGGTAGCTAACTTAGTGATATTTGCCAAACAACACGCAAATAATCAAACAAAATTTAAAAAATCCAATTAATTGACAAATGACAGAAAAAGATTATTCAAGATTATTCATTTAGATTTTTAGCAGTGTGCGAATTGTTGACATTTTTAAATTGTTTGCAATTTTTTGTTCAATCAAAAGAATTTAAATGGAAGCCAAAAAAAACAAAAAAGAAAAACACACACTTAAAGTGAATGTGCCATAAGATAAATAAAATAATCTTAATGTCTTTGTAAAATCGAGCAACGAGAATAACATTAAAATGTTAAATAGAATAAAACGTTAAATGAAATATAAAATTTACTTTATCGAGCAGCTATACAACGAAAATTACGATATCTGTCATTTGCGGCTTAATTAGTTTTAAATTTAATTTTATAACAACTCCACACGTGTACCGATTTTGAATTTGTCAAACGGGTTTTTTTATACTCTCCTGCTTCAATGAGATTTCTCCAGGTAGGCCTCTATGAATTGGTACACGCACACAAACATCCAGATGTATAATATGCAGACGCGAAGAAATACATAAATCCCCATAAATTAGATTGTCTGTTAATTATTAATCAATAAAAACGCACGACTTTATATTGTCGTTCGATCAATTTTAAGCGTTGTTATATTGCTCATAATATTTAAAAGATTGCTGCAACAGATGGATTGTGCAACAAGTTTATGTTTATGGATATAGTATAGATGTTATCAGTCAAATTTTATTTACTTTTACTATTTCATTTATAAAAAAGTGTAAATCTTTAGCTGTTCTCACCAGTTTTTGGCTTCCAAGGCAAACGGAGATTCAATTCTGTTTTGACGCGGATTGAAAAGCAAAAGTAATAACTTTTTTACACGACAATAAAAGGACTCAGAGCTCACAATTACATAACCTATCCTTGTTAACAACATAGCTCTTTTACTGAGTATTATACATATTTACATATTATACATATTACATATAAGGGGCATAGCTTTTTCTTTAATAATACTTCATTTCATAAAATAAAAATAAACATGAATACTTGTTGCTGAAAATTTTTTAATATCAACTATTTTTGATATGTTTTAGAGATAAAGAATCAATCACATATTTTGCATATGATTGATGTGTTTTTTACACGTCTAATTATTGGAATTAGGTACACACATAGATATTAGTTAATGGGATTTTACGAATACTGAACGCAAACAATAAATTGACTCAGCGTGGATTGCCTTCTGGATTTGAATATTTTTCGAGCAACTTTTATATAGTAAGAAGTGGTAATTTTTGGAAAGGGAGAGCATTTTCAATTATTACATATATAATGGTAGTCAAATATTATTTTTTAATACATACCTATTAAATAGCTTCTACTTATAAATGAGCCCGCACTCAGTTTGCTGCAGTCTTCGATAAACTAGCACAAGAATATAGTATTTGAAATATTAACTTTTTGCAAAGTGTGGAAGAAGTGGAGAAATGAAAGTATTCAAAATAGGTATTCATTATCGCAATATTCCATCTCGAATGGTATTCAAGTTATGGACTTAAAGATAATACAAATTATTTATTATTATTGATAAAAAGAAGAGCTTAAGAGGCTTCTACGGACGGACTCAATCGCTGCATTCCCCAAAGGAAGTGGGGATGTGCCCCACTTTCAAGCAATTATTGTCTTATAGAGCCTCAAAGATTAGGAAGTGATTAAAAACGCGTAACGGTAATAAGTGTGGGCTGCCAATGCACTAGGTTCTAAACTTTCAAAAGCCTCGTCTAGTCCAGACGATCTCTTGACTGGTAGCAAGGCCAAAGAGAGCACCCCAAGTATCCTTAATAATGGATTACCTTGTGGATTGGCGCTATAAGGGAATGAATAACATTATCATTTTTGGCTCAAAGCTGCGAAGAAAGTCAACCCGTCCATCGTATGCCTGTCCATCCCAGAATAAGTCAGAGCTTCCATGGGACAACTTTCGGATAAACAGCCTGGTTCTTTTTCTTGATGTTTTAAAGACACCAAAATGGCTAACAAATTGTTTGTTTTGTTTCTTTGAAAATGCCCTTGTCCAGAGAACAGCATTAGAGTCTTCTTGGATTGATTTCAAAGCGTCACAGAATTGTCTGCTTTAGCAGAAAGGCAAGTAATTACATGGATAATTAGTTTGAAATATGTTAGGCCAACTTCAATGTAGATTGAATGCCTTTAGAAGTGCGATCAAAATTGAGGAATGGAGTTTCTGACATTT
>JABVZX010000297.1:8117026-8127386 GCA_020883565.1 Drosophila pachea
TGAAGGAGCAGGGCGTCTACCTTGAAAGTTGTGGTGTAATTTGTATCTAATCTAGCCTCATGTTTATATAAAAGCAACGACGACCCGAAGGAAAAACTTCTGCTCAGACACACACACACACACACACACACGGACGCCCACTCGCACATCGAGGCAATTCGTGCAATATGGCACTGTCAAGGGTGCTCCCATCCTTCCACACATCCATGCCCCGTCGCCCCGCGCCAATAGTTGAAGTTGGAACTACATCAAGCGAGCTCCACACACACACTCCACTCACACACTACCTATTCATACATATATATATATATTTACACGTACCGCATATATTTATGGGGGCTGCAGTGAGCGGGGGAGGGGGGCCCTTTTGCTGGTTTCGGAATTTTAATAAAATTGCACCGTTGCCAACTAAAGATGTAGACTTTTCGTGTAATTTATGATGATGACAGATAGCAAGACAGGGCCGCTCTGATGAACGGCGGCATTTGCAGTCCAACTGAAGCGCTTTAAAAACTGATGGAAATCGAACTGAAGAACACAATAAGTGATATGGTCCTGATTGTGCCCTTACTCGGCAAATATTTAATATATGCTGAGGCATTTGCTGGGCTATTTAAGAATGATTTCAGCTGAGTTTCGTCATCTGCGAGGCTGCATTAGTTTCGGCCACGACCCGAGGTAGAGGCCGAACAGCAGGGGCATTCAAGACATGTCCGTGGGCTGGCTTATTTATTGATGAAGCCAACAACTGCCAGTTGACACGCAAGTCCCTAGATGCGCCGGAGGAGAGACGGAGGCGGCCTAATTTCACCCAACTGATCAATTTGCCGCCATTGCCTGCTGGTCGAGTGCGCCCCCGCTTGCATATGCAGATGGTCGCCATTCCCGTTGATTGGCTCATTAAATCGAAAGCCTATAATATGCACTGGCAATCGCGATAATCAAGTAGCCAAGTAAAAGTCAGCAGGAGCAATAGACGCGTGGAGTTAATGTAATTGCGCGCTGTCCCTCCGCTGGCCAATTTTCCATTTCCATTACCGCCCCATTGGCGCTGGGTTATGGACTCATCGAATGATTGGACCTGCAGCGACCGCCCGCCCTTCTAATTACAAGTCGAAACTGTTCCTGCTACTAAGTTTGGCTGTCCGACCGAGCAGCAGTTCCTTTTGATTAGATGGCTCGTTTTACCTAGTCTCACGGGCCGCTCCGAGGCGCAGTCCGAAGTGAAAGTTGTGCGCAGAGCTGCGGCCGAGCGCTACCTGGCCAAGCCCGAAAGGCTGATGCTGGCATCAGGTGCTCACGGCGAAGGGGTTAGCTCGGCGAGTCGCAGCGTAAAATCGGTGTAGGAAAAACACAAAATTTTCACGGTTCAGCAAAAAATTGCCATCTTTTTATGATATGCGGCATAAATGGATTTATGCTGCTGTCAAACAGGCAGCTGATGCGCATTGTCTGAGCCTCGACTCTCTCTCTGACTATTGCGTTCTCGACCGTTTCTAGGGAATTGAAACTGCGTCTTAGCCGCAGTCTGTGTCGCTCTCGCCGTCGTCGTTATCTTTGCCGTTGCTTTTGCAGTCGCCGTGGTCGTCCTCGTCGCGGTTGCCTTTTGTCAGGTTGCAGACGCGCCATCGTCTCACAAAGGGTTGCAGGGACTGCGATGGCAATTGTTGCAATTCCACCAGACCGGGCCTTAAAACACACACACATACACACACACGCACACACACACAGACACATACACCCTGAGGAAGTCAGGAACGTATGCCTGCGATTGGGACACGGCCATAAATCAAAGGTTTCTCGCTCCGAAAGTGAAAGTGAGGCACTCCGCGGAACGGGCCAGCAGCAAAAGCCTTTCCGCAATTTGGAGGCGCTTCTCCCGCCCAGTTTTATGCGAACTTTCGCCCCAGTCGACACTCAATGGCAGCCATTCTGCCGCAGGCACAAGGCCGCTTCAACCGTTTCGCCGTTTCTCAGGTGCCCGGGGAGGCGGTCTGGCGAGTCTTAAAAGGGATCTCGGGCGGGCAAGGGGTTGCTTTCGTCCGGGCACTTCTGCCATTCCGGGAATACAAATGCCCGCTTTAATTTATTTAATGGCAGCGTTTGCTGTAACTCCCATGGAATTGGATAGCTCCTCCTCTTGTTGCTTCACGGATAAACCGCAACTGGGGCTGCAAGAACAATGAAGTTCTTTTTTTTTCAGCTTCTGTTTTTTCTCTAAATTGCGTATTATTTTATGATTTCATGCGAACTAATCGCAAGCGCATTTTATTGTGACATTTTTATAGCCATTTTTCTTTTGTGCGCTGCAGAAAGAAAGGACTCTCAGCGAAGATGAAGAAGAAGAAAAGGAATATGGTAGCCCGACTCGCATGAAGTTTAAGCTAGGCGTGAGGTGCAAATAGAAGAAAATTAGATGATTATATAAAATCACGTTGAATAGTAGCAGTATATATACATTCTATATATAGATCTTGAAAATTGTCCGTTCTTCTACAAAAATAATCTTAATGCGGAAAGGGTTTCCCTTTTTTTCTCAGATTAAGTTTCTCTCTTTCATTAAGTTTAATTTAAGTCATAGATCTGAACAGATCAAGAGAAACAATATTTATATATGGCAATAAATCCAATCAAAGCCTGTATTTGTTGTCCACCTCTCGCGGAGCCTAAGAACGCCAGCTTAATCTCACTGTAGGAATAAATATTTGAATAATTATTACATAAATTTCTGATTTCTGATTCTGTTTTTAGCTTCATTTTTCGATTAATTTTTTTTAAGGAATGATCTGTTTCACTGTTTGGTCGCCAGCAAAAGTGAAATTGAAACGCCCCAGCAACAAAATGGAGCGGGCCAGATTTCAGAAAGATCTTGCCCTGTACTATAGGCTATATAGATACGGTTAATTCGAGCAAGTGTGATATACATTTTTATGGCTCACTCCAGATCCCAAGAGATCTGTCAGAGCCAGCGGAACATGTGTAAATATCCGAGAAGGTGGAGGGGCGGGCAGAGACAGCGCTGATACCCGAGAGAGTCGGCTGAATATTTATCGCGTTCTAAATTAAAAATAAAACAGAAGACCGACCAAGGAGGCTCACTCCTAACTATGGCTGATGGCGATCGCTGGCTACGGCCCTAACCAGAGCCGTTTATTTACATTTTGAGACTTCCAGATTTTCAGAACCTCAGCGGCCATTCAAATGCTGAGAAACGGGCAAGATAAGACGTGGGTCAGCCCAAGGCGCTGCGACTGCTGACTGACGTGTCAGCGACGGCCCGGCATTCAGCCGATGAAATACGTTCTGGAACTATGAAAACAAGCAGAGAGACATGCCACAAATGCAATTCAAAATATTGAAAACTAGTTTTCGACTCGAATTCCGTCCTCCAACATGCAGCCGATCGCCACTTGAGTGTCAAGTGCCAAGCCTGGGGATGGGGACGGGGATGGGGCGACTTTCCATGGCCCAATGGCAATTAGATCAGAGACATTGCTCATTTTGAAGTGCCTGTAACGCGCGAAGGGAAACCATAAATAAAATCATTTTGGAAAAGAGGCAAACAAACATGCCCGAAATGCTTGGTAATGGTACCCCGATGGCGGAATACTCTTCTCTTCTTTGGCCACCCTTCCATACGAGGCTTCTTCGGAGAACTCCCGCGAGGGTATGCGGCTGCGGCTAGGTGCGGCCAGCTGCATCAGTATCCATATCGGATTTTATGCCTGTCAATCAGTTCGTGCGGCTTGCCATGGAGGATTGCGCGAGCCTGATAAATGCAGCAAGTTTGCGCTTTGAATTTCAATGGCGGACGCATCTCCATCTCGCAATGGGTGCCGAGAGACTCTCTTCGCATCGAGTCCCACGTCGTTCTGCGATGTACTTATAACAAGAGTCAAGTGCGGGGCCACAGAAGATAGACGTGGTCATATCGAGTCGCTTGGCAGGCTGGCATCAGTGCAGCCGGCGGGCGGGGAATGGGGCTGGGGTGGGGCGATTGTCGATGGCCGCAGCGCGTCGCCCATTTTAATGCGTTTCTTCGACAGGCCATGAAAATATGCCTGGTGATTTCAGAAATGCTTTAATTGAGGCCCCAAGCTCGTACTCGAGGAATCTTTTGTACGCCAGACAAAATGTCTGTTTTTTGTTTTTCGTGTTCCTTCTCGTCTTTTCGTATTTCTTTTTTTTTCGTTTTTCGTTTTTGGTTCTTGAGATGCGAAAGTGGGCAGCCCAATTAAAATTCTCAAAGCATTCACTTTGCCTGAAAAAGTCTTAAACGGTTCTGTTCCCAGCGAATGCCCTGTCTTAATTCAGGCACGAATCGCAACAGTTCGACAAGAGAGAGAGAGTTACTCGAAAAGCGTCGGGATCCGCATTTATGTAACAATTTTGATTAACCGTCGAGTAATATGGGGAATGAATAAAAAACACAATATTAGATGATAAAAGAAAATGTCACAACGTTGATAATAGACAGAACGTTGATGGCCAATAGAGCTCCACCATTCGTAACGCAAACAGTCGTAAAAACTTGAATGCTTTATTCGGAGACATTTGAATACCCCACTAAAGGGGACAGAAAACTGCCCTTTAAACTTCGTTTTCGTCCGGTGTCTTATGTCAGATGGAATTCTAATCCGATTAAAAACACAATTTTATTATATTTTGAGGAAAATAATTCTAAGATGTCTTATTCATTTCAGATTTGTCAGCGCAATGAAACCATTTGAAGATTTTAGAAACATCACAGCCTTTCGGCTATTACGGAATCAGTTCCGAGACAATTTGCAATATATTATTGTATTTTATGGCATGTGGGTTTGAGCTGAATGCCAATAAATAAGTGAGAAATTTTAAGCAAATACGACGCACTTAAGCCAAATGAAATTTGAATTAAAGTGCTGGAAAGGCGTACGTCGGAATGCGTAATTGTGGCAATTTAAGTGCACAAAAGTACAAATTATAGCAATTTATCGAACACGTCAGGCTTAATCTCAGTCCGATTTGAGAGGTATAATTACCAGAATAACAGTTCATCGAAGACTTTACGGCCTGAAACGGGTCCCAAAATAATTTTGAGAAATGCGACAGTGTCCTGTCGCGCAGAATGTGCGATGCGGCAAGGGGTGCAGCTATCAAGTAATTTTCCCAAGTTGGCCTGGCCCCTTCCTTAGGATCGGCCATCAGCGTAACGAGTGGGACTTATAAATGTATTATAATATGTGTATATAATATGATAAAGTAAAGGAAACGTATGCATGCTGCCGTTGGAGCTGGCTCCATCTGGGCGTGGCAGCCGGACTAAAATTGATTTAAAAGTTCTGCTCGGGGTGGTACACTTCCATGTTGCTTTCATATTGGTATGCAAATGGGGCCCTTGGCCGTTGTACGCTGTTCGTTTTATTGCGAATATTAAATGAAATTAATGAAATTTTCTGCACCATAATCCTTTGCAAAACGCATAAATTTCCTCATTAGGTGGGGCCCTCTCCCCCCTCTTCCAAAAATCTCTCTCACTCTCACTCCATCTCTGTGTGTGTGAGTCTGCACGGCTGTGAGTCTGTGATGCTGTGTGCGTGTTTGCGAATTTCGTGTGTATTCAATGACTCTACCATGGGCTTATATACAACGTCAGCGCCCTTCCCTATATATTTCCATTGATTTTATCTTGCCGGCATCGTGTGAGGGATGTTGAATTTGCTTGGCTCAGTGCCCAGCACAAGTCGCTAAGCATTTTACATAACTAAGGTTTCCAATCCTATAACGCTCGCTACACCTTCATGTGGTGTACATAGGCGAAATTCGCCAGCAAATACATGGATACACAATCCAGCGGAGCTTTTTATGTGCGAGCGACGCCCAAAACGCAAAGCTCTGTGTTTGCTTTTTCGAAAACACACAGATGCGGCCGCAGGCAATGCGAAACGGGAAATTATTTCGGCTGCTATTTACCAACATGCATTGTATAGCATTCTTAGTTATGATTTTATTTTAAATAGACGTTTTCTAAATGCTAAATGAATGAATGTAATAGCGGATTGTCTTTCATTTCACTCGAACTCGTTATCTAATTCGCGGAGAAAAAGGCCCAATTCGAACTGCTTCAGCCAATACACGAACCATCGCAGCAGTCGCCATCTGCTGAGAAGCAAACGAATACACAGCTTCTCAGCCATTCCACCAGAGGGCGTACAGTAGGTGTGCCCTCGCACGCACACATCCGCAGCTCAACGTGCGCCTGTGTTGGTGCCGAGCCGCGAGTGAAACCGCTGCAGCAAAAAGGGACGGCTGCACTGCGTACGAAATCAACATGGCTGCCTCAGGCCTGTGTGCGTGTGTGCGTGCGTGCCTGGGTGTGTGAGTGCCCGTGCGTGTATGTGTGCTTTTCTGTGCGTTTCATCCCTCTTTCGGGCGAGCATTTCAAAGGCATGCGCAGAGCCACGAGTCGCAGTCGTTTGCCATTTGGCAGCAGCTGCTTAGCGGTCTCGTCCCCATGGACGCGGCAGCGGGGGATTATTCGAGTGCAGTTAAAACTTGGCTGCAAACTGGGAATGCAATTTTCAAGTGAAAATCTCGAGCAGGACGTGCAGTTTGCTAATAAGCCGTCAGAGCCTCGTCGGCGCTACTATAACAGAGGATTAGCTCCATTTTATACCCTCCCCATTTGGCAGCCGAGCAGAGGAGTGCTCATTTAGCTCTGGTCTAGCCAAACAGCTTCATCTGGAATGCGGGGAGCGTTCGTCTAAATGCTGTTGGAAATTGTCTAATAAATCAGTCATATTTATATAAATGCCCCTGATACTCGAGCCAGCTAGAGCCAGAGCGCGCCAGTCGCTGCCTTCCGCTGGCTCGAGCAGCCACTAGCCGTCGCTTCAAAATATGCAAATTAATAAGCCACCGCCTTGCCGTTTGCTCTTTGTCCGCGGCAGCCAGCCAGATAAGCGTCCGCGGCAAACGTGTTTCCGCATAAATTATTTATCGACCGTCTCTCCGCGGGCCGAAGGTGGAACCTACAGTACGGCTCAACATGGCAGGCGGGGCGACAAGTATGGTCTCCGCTATGCGTCACGTGGGCGCTTTCTGGCCACGTTTGCCATCTTGGAGAGTCGCTCGCTTGGAGCAGTCTCTGAGACGCTTATGGCAGCCGGAGCGATCAGCGTTTGCCAATGGGCAACCGTGGGGGCTGCTGTACCAAACAAGTCAATCGAGTGGAGGCCTTAAGTCAATTGCTGATTGCCCTCGGGCTTCATCAATTGAAGAGCCGCTCGCTCAGGGATCAGCTCAATAACAGAAGCTGAGCGAGGATTATTTGCAGCTTCATTCATAAAAAACCCAACCAGTCCCTGGACAGATTTATGCTCCGGAGCAATGTGGGAACGGTAGGCAGGGCAGAGCTGAGCGGAAGGGTAAAGCAAGAGGTTCTGCGTACACGTCGCGCGCCTGACACGGGCAGCTTCGTCAGCTTCCGTCGACGTCTGGAGTACCACTTAAAGTGGCCGGCTGAGGCTTGTTGATCTTTTGCCCCTGGCCGCGGGTCTCTAGACTCTGGTCGCCGGTCGTCGGTCGCCGGTCGCCGGTCACCGCTCACCGCTCACCCGTCGACGGTCGTCGTTAATGGTTGCAATAATAATGCTTTATTTTACTATCGCATGTGGGACTTTTTCTCGCTCTCTCTTGTTCTCTCTCTAGCTCGGCCTGTCTGTCTCGCTCGTTCCGCAGCTGGAGCTGCTTCCCCATATGCTATTGCTATTACTGTTTGTATACATTTGCGGTGTCTGGCGCGCGTCTGCCGTTGACCGTAAAATTTTAATAACCCCTCGCCGTTTCGGTGCGTGCTCGTTTGGCCCGCGGACAGAAACGGAATCAATTGCCAGGCAATCTGCAACACCTTTATGGCCATTTTATGTGTAACATTTTTCACCTTGACATTGACATTGACAATTTGACTGCGCTGGCGGCGGCTGCCTTAATGACCATGTCCACAACCACAGTCACCAGTACGCCAGCCGCAACCTGCCCCAACGTGTCCCACATCGAAAGTGCCATAAAGCACACCAAGTGGCTGCGGGAATGCGCGTCTTTGTTGACTGGCGGCGGGCGATGGAGAGATTGGCAGGAGGGGCAGGAGGGGCAGGAGGGGACAGAGGGGGCGAGTGTAGAGTGAGCATAATCCATCATAAACATTTTTATGGTCGCTCGCATTTGGCCCACTGCTCCTCCTCCAACTGCCGCGCCAGCCGCCCGCCGCCAGCCGCCAGCCGCCAACCGACAGCCGACAGCCACCATGCGGCGGCTGGCTTTGTTATTCTTGTTACTGGCGGCAGTAAAATTCGTTAAACGCTCAACAAATTGTTTATTATAGCAATTTGGCAATAAATGCGGCCATTAGCTCATTTTAGGTGTTGCTACCGCACTTTTCTCCTCTTTTTACGGCGGCCTAAGCTGCCCAAGAGAGCGGACAAAAGAGTTACGGCCACAGGCCGTATTAGAGATGCTGCTCACACGCTTCGCGCCTCAATGAATCTCGAGTAAATTGAATGCGCTTTCGATATGGACAGGACTGTATTGAAAGCAATTAACTGGCGATACGGCAAGAGTGAGAGTGGGCCTTTTCCATTTCCCATTTGCACTCCACGTCCTCCTCACAGCAGAGGCAGCTCCTTGGTTGTTCCCAGGAGAAGGATGTACGTCGAGTACATATGATGGCGACCTTAGAGCAATTGCAACAATAGGTCATGGAGATTGGAGATGAGCTCGTGTGAGTGCATTTAAGCTGAGTCGGAGGCCTTATTAAACTATATATTAAATTCCTTATATATTGAATATTTTCTACAAATTGTTGCGGGGACTAAATGATTGAAAAAATACAAATAAAATTACTCGCTATACCCAGAGCTTCTCATAATGAATTCTATTCAATGACTTGCCAAATACAGTTGAGCTTAGTCTGTCTTGGCAATCGATAAACCCCTTCCACCCAGCACCTAGGGTATCTAGCCTTGTTTCATGTATACGCATGTCAAAATTATTTATGTGTACGCAGAAAAGTATGAGTGTGAGAACGAGTTCGTGCCGAGGGTAATTCAAGCCCTGTCGAAACTGTATATATATATATATATTTTTTTTTGGTAGAGCCTCTGAAAGGGCCGGAGAACACAGGCTCCCAGCACGCATGGGGCACGCAGTGATTACACGAGCAAATGGCTGCTGGCTGTGTCCCTGGGCCATCGGAAACAGCACGAAGCTCCTCGCAAGGAAGTTTGAATCAGGCCATTTCTATATATATATGAATTCCATAAATGAAGTCATAGTGCGAGTGAGTGCGAGTGAGTGCGAGCCGTGCGGCCAGAGATACACACAACTTGACCCGTGTCTCTTCAAATGAGATTGCCATCCGCAGTCCGGGCTGTCGCACAGGGCACGCCAAGCTATTTATAGGCACCTTGTGCCGTAATGCGCAGGCCGATGTGACAGGGCCCTATAGCTTGGGCGACTATACTTCCTAGCCCAGTGCAAACAGTTTCTGCCTCTCGGCTGTGTCTGTCCGCATGTCTTTGACCTAGTTCTGTGTGTGGCCGTGCGGATAAATGATTGCACGGGCTGCGTATCGAGTTGTTTATAGAGCAGAAGAGAAATATAATTGCGTGGCCGCATTTCTCAACCTTATTCCGTAATTAATTCTATTGGCTTTGATTAGACTTAATTAAAACGATCTGTGCAGTCGCGTCAGCATCCCAAGAAAGCGGAGCAGCTCACTCAGATCGGGCCAATCGATGGACCGGCCGCGCCTTAATGCTAAAGCGCGGGGCACAAAGTCTGCAATATATGGGGCCCGCGAGCTGTCCCCTCCGCGGGATGCCACGAAGGACCTTTGCATATATTATATTATATTGAAGTGAGGCAAAAAAAAAAAAAAAGAAAAAGCGGAGCATAAGCATAATAAATAGGCCATGCGCAAATCTGGGAGAGAATTCTCGGCTAGGCCTAGAATAACAACGGAGTTTTTAAATGTCCCCAAATATATTTTCAATTTGATTGGAGCTTACCCCACGTCTGCGTTCAGGTTTCGGCCTGCCCGGTCCCGGCCCGCCCCTGCCCCCTTTGCATGCCTTTGCATGCGTATCTGCGGCAAAGTCGAACACAAAAACAAACACAAAACTCATTTAGATTCAATTCGAATGTGGCTTTTTGTGTTATTTTCTCTTCAGCCTCGGGCCTGGTGCATATTTGGGTCTTGGGTAAATGTAACAAAGCGGCGTTGATCGCCAGAGGAAGGGACGGCGGACGGCCTGTCAGTGAACGCTTTATTCGATTTGGGCTTCGATTCGAATTTTACCTTTGCATTGCTCTACGGCCTCAA
>JABVZX010000297.1:8131269-8143055 GCA_020883565.1 Drosophila pachea
TTTCATTTGATTGAATTTGCTGATTCTCTCAAGTTTATAGCTTGAAGAAATTTTTCGATTCAATTATTCTCAATGGCTGCTCATGCGAGAAAATTCGAAAACTACAAATTCAAAATGCACAAGCTGAGCACACAGCCAGACCTACGCTGAGCCCTACGCCCATTCAAGTATGCCACTCCCGCCCCAGCACTCGGAAATTTCACATTCCTCAAAACGTTAAAGGAATGCGTTCCTTTCGGTCCCCCTCGCTTGCTGTTTCATATATTTTATTATTGGATACCCTGTAATCTTACGTGTTAAAGACAACGGGTATGCTGGGTCATTGGGAATGAAAAGCTACATGAAACAAGTATTTCCAATCAATCGTTGATCATATTCTTGACTGGCTAAGTTGGAGTCGGGTAGAGGGTATGCCCTAGTCAAGTACGCCCGACTGCTCTGTTCATTTTGGTGTTCTTGTTTTAGTTAACTAAACAGACGCCCGAGGAACGAAATCCATGCAATCAGAACGCTTTGCTTGTTTCGATTTTGCCTGAGCAGAAGGTGTAAATAATTCCTCCAGATGCAGTGTGAGCTACGTGTCTGAAGTTCATGGCGAGTGCGTTGGCCCCGCCCGAGCCGTGGAAGCGGACCTTAACTGCATTCCGCTTCCCCCAGAGAAACTAAGCTCAATTGAACATAATTCGACTCAATCGAGCTGAGACTGCAGCCAAATGGACAACAGAGAGCTGCGAATGGAAACTGGGTAGCCAGGGAGAGCGGGGAGCGGAGTGCGGGGAGCGGGAAGCGGAGCGCCGGAACGTGTTCAATTTGCGCTCATGAATGTTTCAGCACAGGGGCTGCTATTGGATTTAGTTTGGCATTCGCTACTAAGCATTTTTGTCGTGCTTACAGTTGGCGAACATTTTCATTGGCGCTTGGGCCGTGTGGAGAATCGCCAAATAAGCCAAGAAGTCTGGCCCAATATGATTTTCAAAAGTGAAAAGTCAATCGCTCAGAGTGAGAGCCATATTTGGACAAAGGCTCGGGGCTGCAAAGGAATTCAAATTTAATTAAAATTTAATTCCTCGAAAATAATAGAAATATTATATAAATGGATCATATCATATAAATGGTAATCATTAAAAGTAACTAAAGCCGATTTCTGTTATACGCTGAAGCACCGCTTAAGCAAATTGGGTCAGCCAAAACCTGATGGCCCAGCTGACAGCCGTCGCAATGTCTCGCTGACGACTGCGCTATAAAAGTGAAATAAAATTCACGAAGACGACCTTGAGAAGTAGTAAAAATGTTAATGGCTTTTACTTTTTACACTCACTCGCAGACCGTAAAATTTTGAA
The DNA here is from genome assembly GCA_020883565.1 of Drosophila pachea. Lineage (NCBI taxonomy): Eukaryota > Metazoa > Arthropoda > Insecta > Diptera > Drosophilidae > Drosophila > Drosophila pachea. Next base: position 8,132,610 of record JABVZX010000297.1, read on the forward strand.
CTGGAAGCGGCGCAGACGAGACGTGCAAGCAGTCCGGTGCAGATTCACACGAGGGACGCGCCTCAGTGATCGGATGCTAGCCGCAGACACACAATAGGCCCACTGTGCGGCCATAATGCGTAGATGTAAACTGCTATCAGGGATATATCCCGCACTCTTTCGTGCAGCCGTGTGCACTCGCTCTGTCTCCCTCTCGCTCTGCTCTCGACCTGGGCCTCATCCTTGGCCTTTCACACTCTCCACTTTCACTCGATGCGCTCTCCGTTGAAGCCATCATTTGTAGGCGTGTGTGTGCGTGTGTGCGTGTGTGCTGCTCGGGCCTGGCCTTTGCCTTCTTCAGCCTTCTTCATTTTTTATGATGGCCGACTGCCAGTTCGCCTGCCGCTGCATTGGCATTGAGCTCATCACCAACAATAAGGAACAACATTAAGCCTTCCGGCGACGGCTTCGGCCCCGGGGCCAAATCAACCCTTTGCGATACATTGCGGAAACTAACGATAATTGCGCGCAGGTTGTGCCTAATTTACTTTCAAGGTCTACTGTTTCTGCAACGACTCGGAACTCGTAAATATTACCAGCCCGCGCCCATAAACTCATATTTTCCTGCAGCAATGTGGCAGACAGACAACAAGCTCCTAGAAAGTGTAAATAATCGGAGAAAGGGTGACGCCTGAGAAGCGCCCAGGAAAGGCAGACCATAACGGGGCTTTCCGAAGTTAGACCCTGGATAGGATAGGTAGTGGCAAGAGCAAGCAAAGCATGATTAATTGGGACACATTGATACCTGGCTCACATGTAAATGTAAATTGCATAATCGGGGCGATCATTGGCATTATCATCTGCGCGTATGTAATAATGAGTTTCTCTTTCTTTGCGAGTGCCTCCGTCTACCCGGGTCCATTATGGGGATGGCTTTCGTCTGCTGATAAGGACGCTGGTTGGCGGCCACAAAAACCAAAAGGTTTTACGGCAACTGCTGCCACGGTGCAGCATGCGGTTCCAATTTTCTCCTCACGCTGGCTGTGCAATTCGGTTTTGTTGGATCCCAGCGGCGCTTGGCCAAGTCGACAATTTTCGTTACGAGGGAGCATCTTGCCAAAATGAGAAAACTTCTGCCAGCTGTAAACGTGTCGATGACGATGGCGACGTCAACGGTGGCGTACCCAGAGCCCAGCCGGAGCGGAGAGCTGCAGTCAAAGCAGGATTGCTGGCCATAACGCTGGCGGGGCTGGGGCCATAAGTTGCCAAAAGTAAATCAGTTTCAAGTGGCAGCCACTGGACCAATTGGCTGCTGGCTGCTGGCTGCTGACTGCTGGCTGCCGGCTGCTGGCCCTCCGCTCCCCACAGACGTGTATCTGTGTCGCCTCCTGTCTGGCCGGGCCTGGACAGAGTCAAGCGTTTTCCTTCTCATTATTTGCACAGCAGTTGCAACGATTCGACTTTGAGCTCGGGCAAGGGGAGCCACTCCCCTCAGACTGGACGGCCACCCTCGCCTAGGCTAGCTTTTCTTTTTATTCCTGCGGAGAGTAACGACGCGGAAGAATGCCTCAGCTCCACTTTACAAATGCACATATCGTATAATTCCGTAGGTGGCTTTTCTGGTTCGTATACGCTCAGCTTGCGGCAAGTGGAAGTGTAGGAGGGCTTCACTTGGCTGCACTGTCAGAAATAACGTAATGAAACCCAGGAATTTCATAAAGCAAGGACCAGACTGAGCGAATTGATATACCTCTAAAAATATATATATACTCATCTAATTCGAGATTCCACTCAAATGGACGGAACATTCAAGTTTTCTAGCAGTGCGAAGGCCTATTTATATAGGCTATAGTGGTAGGGGTATGTATTTGTGTCGCCTCGATGATATGGCATGAAAGAGGAACACACCCAAATTTGCCGGCAGAGTGGGGCAGGTAAGACAAACAGAAGTATAATATACATAAGGCAAACGAAGACGCGGACAAATAAAACCAACTTGTTCCGCATTCATATTTGAATCAATTGTATAAATAGAGCCTAGGCCTGTTCCAGGTAATGGCACGGAAACGTTCAAAGCAAGAGCCAAGCCCAATCCAGCTTGTCAAGAGCCATGCCGCCTGTTCTGAGGGGCCACGGCAATTCGATTTGTGGGAGAGAAGCATATCCGATCCGAGGGAGATCGCCGCTGACATAAGATTGACAGCCAGCTGGACAGCCCCGGGAATTGACGAAAAGTCTTTGTTTTTCACATGAGCCCTAAAAGAATGGGCCAAGTTTTTATGGCCACAACAGATTTATCCCATTGAGTGTCACATTGTGTCAATTTGTTTTGCTGGACATCTAATGAAATTGGCCGCCTCCGCTCGGGCATGCTTGTTGGCCATATCATGGCCCAACTGTCCCCAACAAACTTTTGGCCAATTCACTCGCACGTCACTCGGCTAATTGCTGCTTTCGATGGGGCCTAAGACATGGCCCATACCCCTAGTCTTCCATTCGCAAAGGGGACCGCCGCGAGGCATTCAGCCCTACGAATAAATACATATATATATAAAGGCCTTCATATATAAAGATGCATTTCATTGAGGCTGTTCCGGTCCAAGCGTCCAACCAGCGCATGGGTATAAATCGAACGCTTTATGGACTCCAATGCATGCCGCATGGGCCGGCTTGGCCGGGACTCGCTGAGCTTCCAACATGCGTGCGTGCATCGTGAGCTCAAAATAAGTTAAGAACTTTATTTCTGGGTTCTACTTGAAATGAATTAACGTGACTAAAATATTAATCTTGGCTGGCAGCCAGGACTCGCAGCCGCAGCATTTGCATAACTAGCCAATGGCTCAAGCGGATAATATTCTGTGTCGCATGTGCATTCAGCGAATGGCCACTCCCCCTCCCCCTCCCCCACCACCGTTGTGAGCATGACGACTGCCGCTGCCGGGTGAGCTTATGCCGCCTTTTGTTTTTCGCCTTTGTTGGCGTCCGTCCGTCATTGAGAAATGCATATAAAGAAGGGAATTTTATGCAATGCATGATTAAAATAATTTCTGCATTCCGGTTATGCAAATTGAGCTCGATGTATCTTAAGTGCTTTGATCACAGTTTGTTTTCATCTTTGCGAGAGAGAGAGAGAGAGAGAGAGAGAGAGAGAGAGAAAGTGAGAGAAATTCAAGGAACTACTGAAATGAATTCCTTTGTTTTCTTTTAGAGTCGAAACTTCAGTTCGTCTATCTCTCGTATTGGATATTGGAATTGGCGAAGGCAGAGCAATTGAAACAATTGTCTCCTCAATTAGTTAAATTGCCGAAGTTCAAGGAAATCTCGCATGAAAGTAATTGGATTGCACTGCGAGGCTAAAGACCTACAGAAGCCACGAATTGCAATTAACATTAGGTCGCTGATTGAAAGATTTTCCTCATTTTTGTCGGGGAGGCCAGAGTTCGATTAGCGCGCAAATTAGAGCTAATTTTTCAGTCTATAGCCGATCTGTGGGTTAATTGCGAGAGTGTGTAAAAGCCGACGGCAACTGAAACGGGTCTGTGACAACTTGCCTAGCCATAATATGAATATATGTAATATATCTAATAGGAAAATGAAATTTATCAACGGACGTTATATTGATCCATACTGCTAATACGGCTTTGTTGTGATAGAATTCAGTTCTGGAATACTATTCAAAATATTGCTGAAAATCCAGACGCGTCGCCAACTGAAAATAGAAAATTAAATGCGTGGCCATCCAAGGTTCGGCTCGGTCTTGTGCTCGGGCTCGTTCCCGGGCCATTGCGCACTGTCTCCATGGCAACGGGCACCCAAGTAATGGAAGTCACGCGCTTTGTTCAATGGAGTCGGGTTCGGCAAGGGGTCGGGGGGAGCTGGTTCTTTTCGGCTGGTATGGTTGTGTTTGTGCGCGCATTAGTCTGCGTGAGGACTCAGCTGCTGCAGATTCTACCGCTGCCGCTGCCACTGCCGGTGCCGCAGTCGCTGTCTCTGCCTCTGTCTCTGCCTCTGCCTGTGCCTCTGCTGGCGCCGTCGACGTTGCGGCGACAGCGCAGACTGGCCGACCGGGTGAGTTTTTGCCACGCCTAAAGCCGAAACGAGTCGAGCGCATGTGCTAGAAAAGGACGCACTGCGCTGCGTATGCGCCAGATACATTTCTCTTCCACAGATAAATTCAACATGGCCGAAAGCCAGATAAACTCGGCCAGTAGCTCGCCCCGTCAGCGACGGCGCACAAGCGACATCTAGCGGCGAAATATGTGGCAGCCTATAGACAACACTTATCTGCAGCTGATGAGACTCTGGAGGCACGGGCAGCGCTCTCACTGCGATGGAAGGATGCCAATACCCAGAGCGCTCGCCAGAGTTTCCCGATTTCGCCGCTAGGTTGCGAGCATCTGAGATAAGGAAATCCCATACGAAAAAATAGACATTCTGTCTTATCTGCAGCGATGAGATTGCTGTAGAAAATTTTTTTGGCAAACGAACACAAACAAATGGCAGAGTTGTTAATGCATGGATTAATGAATTACATCCAACAACTAAGTCAATTTTTTCCCTTAATTTATACGGGTATTATGGCATTGAAGGCTTCTTTAAATTACGTCACAGCTACAACAAACTAAGCGAATTAAACAGTTATACAATCAAAATATAATCTGATTGTGGGACTAGTAAGATTTTCATTTAAAATATAAAATAAATATTTAATAAAAAATTATGTAAATAAACTACCATATACGGGCACATTTTAATACCCTTTCTATTTTGTCTATACGACATGCAATAGGAACGATCTACCTTAAACAATTACCATTATATTAGTCAAGTAGCAGGAAGCTTTTTCGACTTTTCTAGAAGATAATTCTGCTTAACCTGTTCGAGGTATATTAAGTTGCTTCATTTCATATTGTGGGGGAATATTCCCCCGCAAAGTATATACATCTTCGCATCATTTTCCTTTAAATACATTGCGGCTCAACTCCCCAACTAATCAATACAGCGCTCCTTGGTCCAGTCCACTCCAATGAGATATGGGCCACTGCGCCATGTCCTTGAGGAACGGGGCGGTACAGCCACGAGAGGGCACAAACAATTTGTAATCAGTGGTGATAACAGAGCGAGTCATCAATTTCTATTGACTTCTGGGCACGTCGGGTTGTCCGCCCGGCTTCAGAGGTCTCGACCCAAGTACAAGACGCTGCTTAACTGCCGCGCTGCGGAGAGTGAATTATGCAAGTAGACGCGATAAAAGCAAAGCCCGGCAAACTAAATTTATTGATGCCATGCACTCATTAGCATCCAAATGCGAAGACCGCCAAGTAGTAGCCGACGACGGGGCCGCGAATGAGAACGCGAACGAACTCATTAATAGCCCCAGACCGAGGCACAGTCAGACCCGGCATCTGCCCCAACCAGGCCCACAGCTGCCCGCCAGATCAACGGGCGGGCCATGGCGCTGAATAAATAACAAAGTGACAACCACAAAAAACAACCGCGCCGGTGAGGGCAGAAAGCTGGTCGCTGCCTGAAGCAGAGCCACCAGCAGCAATAACGGCAGCATCAGCGCCAGCAGGAGCTGCAGCCAGGGGCAAAGCAGCGCTAAGAGCCAGACAAAAAAAGTCCAATAATTCAGCTCACAAATCACAGGGCAGAGCAGGAGGCGCAGTTCGAGGCGTACGTGGAGTCAGAGCTCGAGCACCGGCGCACCAATGAACACGAACCAAGCAAATTGAGATTCTTTAAATTTATGCACATATTTTTTTCAACAGCAGCCGGAGAGGAGACGGCCCAGCTTCGGAGTACGTGGAGCCACTTAAGCTCCTCGCTGTCTCGGCCCCACGTTCGCGTCCATCTGTGGCTCGGGGCGGCGCAGTCAGAGCGCCAAAGCACCAAACGACTAAAGCAAATCTGCAAGCCATCCGACAGCAGGAGTCTTCGATGGCTCAGTAGCTGTGGCCCGGTCTGGTTGGCCATTCACTCTCTTAGCCAGCTGGATGTCGATGCTAAGGCCGTGTATGCGGATGTGTGTGTGGCGCAGCATATTGATGGACCGCAGCAAATTGGCTCAACGGAGCCCAGGACGGTGGGGCGAATGTGGAGAGCCGAGTGGTTACACTTCTTTCGGATTCATTTTCATTTCCCAATAATTAACAGTATTTTATGAAAAGACCGAAGCGGTTGAATTGATAATAATATAGGGGAGTCGGGTGACAATTACACCTTTTTATTTCCATTTAAATATTTATCTTATGCGGAAATAATTTGAAATCAACTTCTGAGTAACCTTTCTCCATTTCAGTTTTATATTAAAAATTTAAGAATCGAGAGAACTAATATTTGCTACGAATTGTCCCACTGTGCAAGGTTGTTTATGACTCGCTCAACTTTTTCTATCCGTTATACTCGACAACGAATTGTAAAAAACGACCTACAAGAAAATGAAAGCAAATAAAACAAATAAAAAGAAAAGTAGCAGCAGCTTATTCCGGGAATCACTCTAGAGCTAGCGGGGATGGTGGGGGCTAGTGGGGAGCTAGTGGAGCTGTAGTTTGTTAGTTTGTAGTTGCAGCTTGGCAATCTGCCATCATATGGAATACATCCCCCAAGATAAAACCCACGATTGCTCCCCGAAGTTCGTGCCGTCCTCTAAGCCACGCAATTTTCAGTTATGCCAGGACGACCTGACAGTCGAATAGAGCCGCAGCGGGCGGGGTCGGAGGGCAGTCTATACTTGCGAATTGCTCTCCCAACTGGAATAATTCGTATCATGCATTTTTTAAAAATATTGCTGCTGCTCTGACGAGCCCCGAGCCGGTTGGCTCGCTCCTCAAATGTCAATTCCTATGCCAACCGACTCAAGATTCACCCCTGGCTGGCGTTCACAAAAGGCGAGTTCAATGCACTCGTCCCCCCACTCGGAATGCATCACTCGGAATGCAAAGCTCTGCTGATTGGCGGACATTTAGATTTGGCTACAGCTGGATGGGGCCCTTAAGACAGACATCCATTCATATTCAACTGTCAGCTGCCAAGTGTTGGCTTAATCGCAGTTGGCTTATCTTAAGCGCCAATTTCGCCAGAATGGAATACGGAATATGGAATATGGAATATGAAATTCCAACTGAAAATAGTTTTCAGTTGTACTTTTGTCCATCCGAAACTGAAATGAAGTCTGATTTTGTTCCTTTGTGGAGTGCATTAAAAATTTAATAAATAAATGTGCCGACGCACACCCATAAAGTGGCCGGCGTATTGTTCGAGTGCTGACTCACACACACGCACACACACACACACACACGCCCAGCCTCGCACACCTCGCTATGAACTCACAGCCAGTCTTGTTGTGCTCCTATGCGACCGCAGTATTCTCGACCTAGAATATAAATTAAATTCCACAACATCATCAAAAGAATATGACACAATAACAAACCCAAAAAAAGAGAAAGAGAGAGAGAGAGAGTGAGAAAGAGGAAAGCAGATTTTTGAACCTACGTCTGTGTCCAAATCTTTGTCTGGCGCGCTGTCTGTCCGCTGTTCGGCCCCAAAAGTTGACTCTGTGCCAGCGCGAGCCGACATTTTCGCCTGGAGTGGGGTTGCTCTGTACAGCCGCTCGGTCAGGGTGAGGCAAGGCACTTGGTCGGCCGACTATATCAATGGCCGCCGCCGTCGCTTGCCAGGCGGCAGTTGTGCGCTCTCTCTTCCTCCCATGGCGCGAGTGAAAAGGATGCACAGTGTGTGCAGCGCTCACACCTACAGAGCGAGACCTGACCACAGTACAGTGGTTGCTATTGCTTCTGTTGGCACTGGTTGTGCAATATTGTCTTAATCTGCGCTTTAGTTTTCGACGATTTTGAAAAGGAGAGATCCCGTGAGGAGTTTAATTTGACAAATTCAAACGGAAATCAAGGAAAGAAGAGAGAGCTCGAGCTTAATTCCTTTTTACGACTGCCCTCCTCAAAATTCACAAATCTGCCCAGGCAACAAACTGAACTCGCGCTGGGCTTTCGAGCTCAGGTGCCTCCATTCGCTCCGTTCTCAGTCTGTCTGATGAAATTTGTTAGCCTTCTAATTGCGCATCTCTAGCGTAATTAGGACGGCAAGTGGCCTCCTGAGGCGGTCTGCTCTGCTGGCTAAAATTGGAATATTAAATGATTTCAAGCCAATTGCCGACTCAAGATGTTGATTAAAATTTTAAAGTTGAAAAATTCACATTCACTAATGTCCGAGCTTTTTGTGTTTCTCACTCTCGACTGCATTTAATTAAACAGTTTGAGAGAACCCATTCAGTCCTTTGGCTTGGGTCCCACTTCGAAGTGGCTTAGCACTATGCGAAGTATATATATTAGACGGCGCGTATATATATATTCAGGGCCATTCCGTGTAGACGCAATTTCGTTATTTATTCAAAAGATCATCGACATGGCATGCCGGGCACGGCCAGTTTCCCCCACCACTCCCCCCGTTTCTTTCGCTTGTTGCCGATGCGATACAGAATGATATGTGTACATGTGTGTGGATATGCATGCATATATATATTTATAGCATTTCGGCGTTTCTTAACCACATTTCGGCAGCATTTGTGCGCTTCTGCGGCTGCCATACGAATAAACAAAAGTTTTTGGGAAATTGTAAACAGAAAGCGATGCGAGTAATTTTAGATGCTTTTGAACTGGAAGTGCAAAAGTTACCTAATTCAAATTGAATCATAGTGATACAAGTCAAGGGGAAATACTGTATACAAACTGCCCCAAATGAAGTAAATAGGAGAATCTTAAATTAGATCTGTAGATGCGCATTTATCTGCAGATATCTTGGCCTTCCTCTTTAGCATTTCCCCATTTAGTTCCGGGAAAATAGTTGATATATTAAAAGTTTCATTGGATATGCTTCATGACTTGAATGGCATTTACTCCACAACATGGCCGCCTGCTGACATATTCGATATGTGCGAGACAATTAATTTGCATTGGGGCTCACTTTTAATGATTTGTTCGCGGTAAACTTGATTGTAAAGCGGCTTGAATGGGAAACTGCAATTAGTGGAAGGTTCAAGCATATGGAGCAGCCGCTCGAATGGGTTTTAATCATTTGCCATTTCGCAAAGCGCATGCAATACGCAGGTGTCATCAGCAACTAAGGGGAGGGAGGGGGGCAGCCGCAGGAGCGCTTAATTAAAAGCAAAAACACTGGCAAATTCAGACCACAAATAAAGCAACCAATTGAAGCGGGCGTGCAGAGAGCTTAATGAAACAACAACCGGAAAGAAGTCGTCGGGAGTTCAAGCCGCACGCAAGCCTTGCCCCTGCCCCTGCCTCTGCCCCAGCCCCAGCCCCAGCAAGCAAATAAACGAGGTATTTATTTATGTGGCGGCTAAAGACTTCGAGCGTCTACCCAGACGCGCGCAGGCCGGCGACTGAGGGGCGGCTGGGTTAGCCAGGGGCAGTCAGGACACGGCCGGAGTAGCTTAACTACCAGATCTGAGTGCGTCAGAGAGAGAGAGAGAGAACGGAGTGAGCGGAGAGTGCAGAACAGCTTACATAATTGACTGTTGGGATAATTTACTTCCGTGCACTTGCGTGTTTATTAAATTCCTAGGGTTGTCACCGGGCATTGATTCGGCAAGTGTTCGCTCGCAGGCTTGGCTGCGGCCTTCCTTGGCGCAGCAATAACATTGGCGATACGATAAACCAGCCATACGTTGATATTTAGCAACCGCATGTAGTTACAAGTGTACCGCATTAGTTCCCCAGGTCGACTGCTGGCTCGTGACTGGCTTTGCCAGCGTGCCTTAATGAAATGAGAAAGTACAGTGGAACCGCAATGAGCTCGGGCGCTGGGCGGAACGAGACGCAACATCAACTAGAAGTTGCTTGCAGAAGGAGAATAATGAGGAAGCAAATATAAGGAAGGAATATATACATGATAAGAAATATTTTTGAAGGCTCTCTATGTGCTGATCTGACTCCATTGTTCTCATTAAATTGGCCCAACTCTCACCTGCAGATCGAAACGAAAGCGAGGGTTGAGATTTTCGATTCGGAGGCGCTGCAAGTCACGTACCTCAGCCAACCCATTTACTTAGCTAAACGATGGGGGTTGTACCTGCCGCCATCGTTAGCCCCATCCCTGTTCGCCGCCCTAATGGCATCGGCAGGACAGCAGCCTCAGCGAGCCAGGCGCCACGGCAGGGCAACCACCCTGAGCCGGAGATTCGCACAACTCGACCGGGAGAGCGTGAGGGAGGGGGAGATGGCCCGGTGGAAAGCTATCCCCAATTGATGAAAATCTTTGAGTTGAGCTACATATATGAAACACGTTTCCAAGCTTATCGCCAGGATATGGAAATTTTGCAATTTATTCCGATCAACTTTTGCCTTTTTCATATCGAAGCGCTATTCCGCCATGCGAATGAGAAAAAGAAACGGCAAAAGGTACCAAAAAGCCTAACCCAACTACTTCATATGC
>JABVZX010000297.1:8228600-8240048 GCA_020883565.1 Drosophila pachea
TTATAAATCGGATCTAAAGGAAGTTTGATATCGCTTGAAAATGGGATTTTCATCGTATATTTCATTTTCTGAATATGAAAATGAAGGATTTCTCGGACGTCTCTTCCACTTCAACTTAAGTCTCTTGAGCGAATGGAGCACTGTCCGTCTGTTAGTTTGTCTGTCCGTGTCGTAGACCACAAAAGGAGAGTGCAAATGTTATATGTAATATACGTGTATACTATACATTATCGATATATATCGATATTTTTTTTTAGCTTATCTGTAACTTTAATACCGTAGTGGTACACGGCGTAAAGCTATTATGTAGAGTTTCTTTCTCGTTTCACTCTCATTGGAACGGGAAAACCTTTGTATGGGAGAAAGCGACTTCCCATTACCTGATTATAAACTCAATGCAAATTTAAACAACGTCGAAAAAGTTGATATACTTTATCCTTTTTTGAATGCAAAAGTAATGAAGTCGAATATTGTAAATGCGGTTGCGTGAAATTCGAATTGAAAAGCTATTTTGAGGAAGCGGAGCACACTCACAGATTCCCTTCGAAATCCCTCTAGGAGTACTCACTGAATGCTCTCTTAATTAGATTGAGTCTGTTGGCGACAGTCTCCATTCGCCAGGACATTAATGAACTTATGCCTCTGGAACTCTCCTTACATCTCCCTCTCTCTCTCTCTCTCTCTCTGTCATTCTCTTTCCGTATCTATCTCTTTCCGTAAACGAATGAGAATATGCATGAATTATATCTTGCTGGGAGTTGTAGGCATCGCTGCCTCATTTAACTTTTACTTAGCTACAAACCAAGTTTTCAAATCTGATCTTAATAAATTAATTGACCAGGAGATAAATCTGCAAATATCACATCCCTCTCAGTTCAGTTATCATTGCTTCAACCTCTTTCAACTGACTGCATGGCATGGCAGTTTAAGGTAGGAGTCAGTCAAGTGTACTCCCTTTCCGGGAGGCTTACACATTTATTTGGTCACTCCCGAAAAGCACAATTTTGTTTTCGTTTTGCCTTGAGGTTCACATGAACCCATCGAGGAAGGAGCACAATCAATTCCAGAGCTTTCAAGCAACTTTTCCACGGTTTTTCAAACACATTTTACTAATAAATCAGTAATAGTTAACAACCAAGTGAAATGCTGCGGAATGAACCACTTCAAGGAGAGGGCGAGAATCCCAATAGTAATATTTATGCATTCTATTTTGGAAATTGGTTTGAAACTTGCTGAAGGAGCATTCAAATGGAATGAAGTGGACTGAAAGGCCTGCAGAATGATTGCATAGTTAATTATGGTATAATGCACAAATATGTCCTCAGCTTTCAATAGGGACAGTCCAGCATTAGTTACAGGATCTATGCCTTTTCTTTCAGATATCTTTGACTAGTCATTCATTGCAGTGGGAAAGACTTATCAGGTGAATGTACTCACCGATTGAGGGGATCTTCGATCTGAGCCGATCTGTTCGATCTGTTAAGGAATCGCCGCTCGAAGAAAATGCCAATCCGACGGCCGAAGAGATGGACTGGCCCAGCCTTAAGTGCGGGGCATCCGCCTGCTGCACGCGCCGCCGGCTTATTGAATATACAATGTTGGGGCTTCCGGACGCGGTAACGCGGTGGCGATAGCCAGGCAGATGTTAATTGCTTTTTGGCCACTAGCCCTGAGCAATTGCCGGCGAGATCGAGTTTAATGTCCGCGCGATTTGTGCGACTCTCTCTCTGCGTTCACTTCACCCGCGAAGTCCTATTCGGCTGGGGTACTTTTATTTTATTTCGGAACAGAAGTCTTAAGCTGGCTCTAAACATTTATGAGAGCCGTATATAAAACATTTAGTTTAGTTTTTGTTGCTGATCGGCAGTTGAGGTCGGGTTTATGGTTATAATTGGTGTTACGGTTATGGCTGTTGGTTTATTATTTTAACACTTTCGACAAAGAGCGCTCCGTCGGCCAGTTGTCGGAAACGTCGGAATCGTCGGAATCGTCGGGGTCGGAGCTGTCGGAATTGCAGTTGGAGCTGGAGCCTTGCGTTGTGCAGAACGGAACGTCATCGGGAAACGCTCGAACCGTGAATGTGATGTGCGAGTTTTCTGCTGGGTGTGAATAGCTGTTAGATTCCAGGAATCGAATCACATCCGCACCACCAACGGCCAAAGCAAAACAAAACTACGCCGACTCTAACTCTGACGACGGCGACGGCGACGGCAACGCCAACGCCAACGCCAACGGCGACGGCGACGCCAAGAGTCAGTCAGTCACAGTTAGGCAAGAGCGATACCCATACAACTACCACTGGCAGTGCCAATAAGTAACAACAACAAAGCGACCGTAACGAACCGACAGCCGAGCGAACAGCGTGGACATGGCTCAGGCACAGGCCGAGGCCCGGGCAGAGGCAGAGGCAAAGGCAGAGGCAGAGGCAGGGCAGAGGCACACACAGCACACGGGCTCGTAAATAGTAGATAAACAAATAAATAAATGGGCAGGGAAGACGGCCACACTGCTTAGATATACGACAGTGTTGTATATCTTGCATGGTCGCTGACTTATTTGCCACACTCGCAGGGTGCATGGTGCAGGGCGCGGGGCTCAGGGCGCAGGGCGCAGCCATGGAAGCCGGCATCGATGTATTGGCAATTCTCGGGGGTTGCAAACTCGCTCCCAATGGCCAAGTCCGCACTCGCGACATCACCAAAGGCCACCCCCTCAATAGCCTCGCCAGCACTCCCCGCCCCGCAGCGGACGCGTCTCGCAGCCCACCCGCCGGGGACTGCGCACTGCGCCATGCTGGCGGCGGTGGTGGCGACTCGTCTCCTGAAAATCAATGGCAATTGATGGATGCCTTCGGCAGTGCGCATACTCCATCTTGGTAGCTGTCCGCACAAAAAAATATACCGAATATATTCTGCTGACTTTCCCTACTCTCAAAAGGGGCTCCCTTTAAGGACACCAGAACCGTCTTTAAGTATCTTTTCCAGTCTTCAATCTGTCTAGGCCTAAATAGCTGGAGATGCTCTCCCTCTCAACCAATAATTTGCCATATGAAGTCAAGTAAAGACAGATTGCTAAAGTAAAGTAAAGTAAAGTATAGATTGGCCGAAGCTTATTCCCGCTTGCTCCTTCCCCTTCCCGTTGACTGACAATAAGATTCCAAGTCATGAAATTATATTCTAAACTCTTTATTATTATTACTAAGGGTGATTTGTATCCACGATGAATGATTCAAGTGTGGGGGTGGCAGAGAAGTGAGGCAAAGCTCCGTCCAAAACTTATCTAGAGCACGTGTGGAAGGTATGGGTGTGGGAGTCTTCGTTATAATTTGATGCATATCATCATTAACGTCAGCCAACAAATTGGGGACAATAAGTGCAGCTTGAAACATTCCACGTGGACCTCAAACTGGATATCTAGGTGAATGGGCTTGAGTAGAGCACGTCGCTCCACTGGACCTTGACCGAGCATGTGCCAACAAAGCTCTGATATTTGCAGCCAGCTGAAAGAAACCAATCTCTGGGTCTGGCCAGCCGCTCTCGAGATGCTCTTGCCGCTCGTCCGAAGCGCCATTCAGCTGACCAGCCGCCAGACCATCTCGCCCAGTGGTCATCAGTTGCCGCGCCAGCTGAGTTGCAGGCACTGTGTCGCTGGCTCCGACTTCCTTTGGCGGTGCTAACACCGCTAATTGACATGGCAAACAACGCGTGCTGGCTCTTAGCTCTTTGCCGCACACCCATTCAAGCATCGCGGGTGTCGCATTGAACAGGTGCCATCAGTATTTATGAAGTGTGCATATGAAGATAATCTGGATTCGAGCAGCCCAGAAATACTAGAGAAAAGTTCCAGTTTACTATCTAGTTCAGGTCACGCAGAATCATTTCAAATAGCATAACTATAGGTTGACTCTTTATGCAGATTTCCTTGTTGCCCCAGCCCAGACCAGGCTCAGCCCTGGCCATCCTCCGCTTCCAACTCAGCGCTGAAAAACTGTTGCTGCCACGCGATAGATATTCGAGATCCTTACGAGAGTACGACGATCTAGGGAACTAGTCCAAAGCCCTGCACGTACCTACACTCAATATGGCCATTTATCTCATTATTGTAGTCCAAAAATCAAAATAGTCGAATTGGTTTAATCGGATAGTAATGACTGCGAGGAAGTGAAGTAAATTTACTTGATATTAAAAATAATGATATGATACTCAATGCATAGCGCAGAGGCTTATGGAACTTTGATACCCAATGAAAGAGAGGCCGGAGCAGGACCTGTCCTTGAAACTACATTAGAGCATGGGAAGTCAACGTGAATACACTCGAATTGCACACCTCTTCTGGCCAATAAAGTATATAACATATACGGAATATATTCCGCGGACTTTGTCTACTTTCAAAGTGGGCCAATCTGACACTGCCAATAAACCAGGCAAGATGGTCGATATACAATCTGCTCGATTCATTCTAATCTGTCTCCACCTACTCATGGAAAGAGGTATGTTCAGAGAGTAGAAGCCGTGCACGTTTCGACTAATGTCGAAAAGCAATCGAATGAAATGAATACATTCAAATTTGCCTCCACTTATTGCACTATAACTTGACTGATCCATCGATACATGATGGATGACTTCAGAAAGTTTCCCAATTCCAGCTTGTTGTGGTAAGATCTTCTTCTACAAAGCGAGAAAGGGGATTCGTCTTCCGATTTGCCCGAAGTAAAGTCTTCTATAATGCAGCAAATGGGATTGCCCTGCGAGCAGTTCACTGCCGAGATCTGAATAGTAAATGCGGCGATAAGAGTCAAATATTTTGACTCGGCGACAGCTCGACGAGTTGAAGAGGAGCGACACACCGGAACAGATAGGTGTGTTGTTGCCGCAGAATCGGGAGCAACCATTTCGTGTCTTCTTGCCGCCAAGACGGCCAATGTTGAAAGGCAAAATCACACTTCACGCCTGATTTGCATTTGCTTGCGACTCACAGAAAACATGCGAGCCAGCGCCGTGGCCATGGGAGTCGCAGTTTATGGCTAACAATCGATCGCAGACACGTCAGGTTCCACGCAGGGCGAGTGCTCCGTGCCCGAAAAAAGATTTGCGTGGCGCGATGAAAGTGAATGCGGAACTGCAGCGAGAAGTGAACGACCAAAGTGAATAGCTATGAGCAGGGCTGCCTGAGCAGATCTGGCGAGCTAGCTTTTGCCATGCGATTCTTCGATTTGCGATTTCACAATTTGGCCAGTTTCATGGGGGCCGCAGCGAAATGGCATTCAAGATGGCCGCATCGAGCACTCCACCATTGCGAAATGGCACCGCGCTTTGGGGTTGGGCTGGGGCTGCGGTCGGGGCTGCTGTCGGAATATGGAGCAGGGGATGACGGCGGCACCGGCAGTCCTGGTACTTATGGTGAGAAAATGGAAAATTCGATGTCGCCATAAACATTTATTGCTACTTTGGGAAAACTCGATTATAGCCGGCAGACGACAGACGACAGACGACAGCCGGCCGTCGACTTAGACTGTAGGGCCAACGCGCAGCCGCCATTTTATGAGCCGACCCCTGGGCACTTATGGCAACACCAGGACAGGGGCTTCTCATGGCACCCCTGGCCTGAATCTTGGAGCCAGGCCGACAGGCCACGGCTTCTGCGAAGCTGAAACGGATTTTGTGCTTACTCAGGATGCGAGCACTCATATTGGCTGCTGTTTCATTGCTGCTGGCACTCGGGAAAATGTATACAATTTTCATTTTTATAACATTTACACTCGAGCGCACGTCTGCAGTCCTCGCGGACAGCCATAAAATGAGCAAATGCTCGTGGCCATAAAAGTTTACGAGCTCGAGAGCCCAAATTGGGTTTGCACATAACAAAGTTTTAAGCGAATATTTTGGCGTAAAAAAAAAACAGAGTTTGATTCGGACTCTCGTGGAAAAGCTTGTCAGAGTTTTCCTGCTCAGAACACAAAATGAACAAGTATGTAAGCTTCACCGTATTCACCCTATTCTGGCTGATCTTTGCTACCGTTGGCTGGATAGTGGCTATACTCTTCAAGGAGAAGAGGCTCATACGATGCTGCATGGTGCTTACCGCTGTTTGTTGTTGGCTCGTCTGGGTCGTTACGTTCCTGATGCAGCTGAATCCTCTGGTGGGGCCGCGCGTCGATCAGAACGACTTATGGGCTATGATAGCCTATTGGGAGAATTCGTATCTCGAAGAATGAACAGTTTTTCGTTAACAAAATATTCTTTCCCTTTTGGTTGGAAAGTATTTTGCTAACAATAACGCCTTTTCACTCGAACTTGTAACACTATCAACACTATCAAAATAAAAGCAAACTTGCATGACTGAAACCATAATGATTTTAACGTTTCAAATCAAGTAAATTTGAATCATCTCATTCTGTCATCATTACCCCTCTATTAGGAATTAAAGAGAAAGTAATACGCATTCGCCGCTGGTAAAAATAGTTTTGTAGCTGCTTTCCTATTCGTATTACGTATTTCGTATATTTTCATATTTATTTTTTATCCCATATTGAATAAATTCTATAAATTGTAAATTGAAATATGTGCAATAGTTTTATACGGACAAGGCAGGGTGGAGAACAGTTTTGTATTGAGAATGGTGCTGGCGCCACCTATGATCTAATGGGCGAACTTACAGCCTCGGCTCCCATGACTCAAACCAAACGCTACTTTTGTCTATCAAAAGCCAAAAACTACGACACATACATTTTTTCGCACACTCAAGGTGCAATATATTCAAATACGATATATATTCTATTTCAATAATAATGAAAAGAAATCAGAAATTAAATACTTCTTTGTTTTACGAATGGATTTACGTTTCAAGCAAAGATTAACATTACTTGACAATGCTTATAACAACACCAGGTCAAAATGAATCCAGTTCATCCAACAAGCGAAATACATGTGAGTAGAATAATAATTAACAGAGAACAGATTTGTATGGTCAAACGGCTTAAATAGATGCCCGCCAAGTTCGTATCAATATCTATAGGAAATAGAGGAAGACTCCAACAGATCTGGGATTCGCTAATTGAACCATATATTTACCTGTAATAATTAGCTTTGAAAGGGCCTGCCTTGCTTAGGCCCAAAAATTTAGCCTGTGCGTCGGTCAACTCTGTCAGGTGGGCGTCAAAGGTTGATAGATGTAAGCTAGCCACATATTCGTCTGTAAAATAGTTAGACAATTATGCTCATTACATCATCATTATCATTAGTGCAGAGGCCGACTTGCCCATTTTCTTTGGCAGCAAATACACATCGGATTTGTAGCGGCCTGGCGCGGAATAGAGCTCTATTAGAGCCAGGGCCTGCGTCGCGGACGCCACCGACACGACAAAGGATGAGATGGTAGAGCAAGAAAGGTTCACCAGACGTCCTTCAGCCAGCAGAATGATCATCTTGCCATCGGGCCAAATAATGTGGTCCACCTGCGAACGCACTCGCTGCCAGGTCAACTCTGGCGTATGGAGACTGCTCACGTCTATTTCCGAGCAGGAATGACCCATGTTGCAGACGATGCTCCCGTTCTTCATGCGATTCATGTGGTCACGCGTGACAACATTCTTGTTGCCGGTGGCTGTGATGACCACATCTACGGTGCGAATAACCTCTGTCAGCCTCACCACTCGATACCCGTTCATGGCCGCTTGCAGGGCGCAGATTGGGTCCACCTCAGTGACGTAGACCACGCAACCCTGGCCCCGCAGAGCCTCAGCGCAGCCTTTGCCCACATCGCCGTAGCCGCACACCACCACCTGCTTGCCGCCAAACATGATATCAGTCGTCCGCTTCAAGCTTCAAGGAGAGTACTCGCTAAATCTGGTGTCCCATTGACGCATGTTTAGCCACTTACCTGTCCAGTATCGAGTCGCGGCATGTATAGTAAGTGTCAAATTTGTTTTTCGTTACCGAGTCGTTGACATTGATCGCCGGCACAGTCAGCTTGCCGGCCCTGGACATCTGGAATATAGGTGTGTAAGTGACATCGGGTTATATATATTCAGAGCTGCTGGGCTGCTCACCTGGTAGAGCCTGTGCACTCCGGTCAGACTCTCCTCGACAATGCCCTTGATCGACTTGAAGTAATCGGGGTACTTCTTGAGCATCAGGTGAGTAGCGTCGCCGCCGTCGTCGAGTATCATGTTGGGTTGCCAACCCTCCTTATTTATGCACCTGTCCAGGCACCACCAGAACTCCTCCTCGGTCTCGCCGCGCCACGCGAAAATCGGTATGCCGTCCTCTGCCAAGGCCGCGGCTACGGCGTTCTGGGTCGAAAAGATGTTGCACGCGGCCCAGCGGACGGACGCACCCAGTTGGATCAGGGTCTCGATGAGCACAGCCGTTTGCGCATTAACATGCGTGCAGCCGATGATTCTGGCATCCTTCAGCGGCTTGTCCTCGGCGGCGCGCTTACGCAGCGTCATAATACCCGGCATCTCCTGCTCGGCGATTTCGATCTCCCTGCGCCCGAAGCCGGCCTTGCTGATGTTCTTGACGCAAAAGTCCGTGCTGCCGCTGGAGTTGGTCTGCTTCATGTCCTTCGGCGAGATCTCGTCGTCATCGGAGCTGCCAGTGAAGCATGCTGCCCAAGGAGCGTACCCATTCCAGTCTAACCAGTTTATTTATAATAATCAGGATCACTCACCCGAACTGAAGGAGCACGTCGAAACATCGGAGAATCGTCGAGCCTCGATGCTCGACTTCTTCACTGAGGTCTATCGCAAGAGAAAAGCAAGCGAAAGAGAGAGAGAGAGAGAGCGGAGAATTGGTTTTATTCGGGAAGCCGAGGAAATTAATGAGTAAATCAATAAAGCGTTTGTTTGTTTGTTTATCAAATTAATTAGACACATATATCCAGCTGGAAATTTGCATCGTTTAGAGCGTACTCGATAATTCGATGAGCCAATTGACGGCATGTTACATTAACCGAACCGAACCAAACCGAACCGAAAATCACATGCTAGGTAATGGGGCGAATTAATCAATTCAACATATGTGTGTGCTTTGTGCATTTGGATCCCATCCCATCTGACGGCCGTTGTGTACATTTCCACTGCCGTCTTCAATGAGCATTCAGAACACATTCACAGTTTCGCATAGCCCACACTCACACACCCGCACCCACACCCGCACACACTCGCCGGCTTATATGTGTGTACAATTGATCAAACGATATGCATATCGCAGCTCTGTTCAATATCGACTCGCAGCACTTGTCCAATTGCCTTAGCTGCTCTGCGCGGCTGAGAGAAATCGGGAGTATTAGCTTTGTATCAGTCGCTACTAATTTTCCTATTTCGGTCTAGCCTTGAAATTGATAAAATTCCAAAAAAAAAAGGCTCACGTGAACGAGCTGATTGTTGTGCTCGAGTCGGCGACCAATAGCGGGCGGCTAGATTACCCTATATAGAAGATTACTTCATATGGATTTAGAGCAAAGGCAAAAGCTAAAGCAAAAGTAGAGATAAACCTAATATAAAAAATATTTCGTTACCTTATCGGCCAAGCTCAGGTCGGCAAATGTGGTCTCGGGCATTTTACTCATTCTGCAGGCTTGTTCGGCTAAAAGTGATTGCATCAATATTAATTAAGGCGTTTGCCCAATCGACCTTCGGGACTTACATTCAGTCGGCGCGACAGCTAAAACTGGTTCTATGCTCAATATGTGTTTCAAGATTGTCAACAATCGCCGTGTGAGCTCCGCTTTTGTTGCTTTCGATCAGCTGTTCAATGCACAACCTCACACGTGACCGGGCGGCCGAACAACCCAGGGAATTCCAACTCCGATAACTCTGCGAATCAACACATTCACGAGATGTGTCGTGGGCCTGGGCGAAGCCGAATCTCCCCGTCCCTTGATCGAGATCGCTCTCCAACTGCGACTCCGTTTCCGTTTCCGACTCCGACTCCGACTCCGACTCCGTCTCGATCTCCCTCGCCGTCTATGGTTATATCGCAGTTGCGCTCCCTGCCGTCGCTTACGTCAGAGCTATTGGGTCAACTGTGGAATGTGGAATGCCGCTGCCGATGCCGGTGCCGATGCTCGCGATGCCTCCGTGCGCTCTCGACTGGCGCTAACAACAAACTGATTCACATCAACTGCTGCTGATACTAGTTATGTTTATGGGGAGCCGAGCGATCGCTTGGGAAGAAGCAAATAATACAAATAAAGAACAGAAAGCGAGCTGAAAAATTGCTCGTACTCAAAAAGTGGAGCAACAAAAATAATCATCTTATCTCGCCACGCGCTGTTATCACTCTCTCACACTGCTTCTCTCCCTCTCCCCCCCTTGCAATCCCTTTCCATCTCTATCGTTCGCACTCTTTACGCCAGAGCCCTTGTCGCCTGCCCTGACCACCTCCGAAAGGCTTGAAGCGCTTTTTGCGCTTTGAGAAACGCGCTTATCAAAGTTTACTTGACTCATATATATTGGTTATTGGTTACAATTATCGGAATCAATTGCGACTTTGACGTACGTAGATACTAAACTAAAAATGGGCTTTACGAACGAGATATATCTGTGTAGAGCGGAAATCTGACAACTGATAATTCTCTATACGCTGAAATTTTTAATCGTCGATCGATTTCGAAACAAAGAGCAGAAATTTCGCTTTGGCTCTGAATATTTTCCCAACTTATTTACTTATTGCCCAAGCTTAAGCGAACGCCATTCCTGAAGCTAAAAATGCGTCAACGGACTGCCCTTGTCTGCTCTCTGAGTAAGGGAGGTTCGCTTGGGGTTGCCCATTAATGTGCTCAACTACGTGCCGTTCCGCCATTTTAGCTGGCGACGCCCAATGGCTTGATTGCAGAAAATTTAATTAGAGGCCCATCTACCTTTTAGCGTGTTCATAAAATGGTCGGATTTCAATAAAGAGTCTCTAATGAATCATCCACCACGCCGGATGCTGCGAGAACAAGCGGAAAAACGACGCGCTGGGGTGGAGGGTGTTGCCAAATGGCTGTTTTTTATGAAGGGACGAAGGAGAAAAGAAGGGATTGTCGAAATAACAAAAGAATTTTTTAACGAATTTCCTTGACCTTTCAAGAAGTAATATTTATATGCTTCATACGAATCCAATGCAGGATCCAACCAATCAATGGAGAGATTAGGTCATCTATATATTACTTTCAAACGATTGAGCCTTGGGAATCTGAATCTCAATGGAGATAAATGCTAATGCATCAGATAAGAACGGACCAATTACATCGATTCTCTAAGCTTGATTAATATTTATCATCAAACGAAGCCCCAATTCCAGAACGCCGTTAATCTAGACCAATTAGCAACATTTGATCATGGGCATGTGACAAGTTGTTAATTTTAATATAAACAACCATTGCGTGAAGCCAACCTCAGCGTCTCCCTTATACACTGTTCCACAAAGAAACCTGACATTATATGATATATTCTCTATATTC